>LBNU01003008.1:15426-36480 GCA_014162995.1 Artemisia annua
TGTTAATGAGGTCGAATCATAAAAAGTATAGGTCGTGTGTATAGATTTTAAATAACGAGGCCAAAGTGATTGACCAAACTCATATGTTGAAACTGTCTCAACACTTAGAAAATTTCTAAGTGTTGAGGTTTTATTCGAATGGTCAAGGGCCATAAAACATGTCGAATACATTTAGTAAACGTGATTATTATGATCGAATATTTGTACTTTCCATTAGTTAACGTGTAACACTAATAGTATGTTGAAAAATATAGGTGTGTCGTGTTTATAGGTATCGAAATAAATAGATAAGAAATATGTACGAGAATAAAAATGAAATATAGTAAAAGTTCTCCATATTCTCACCTTACCTCTTGGGGTGGAGATATCGTAGAGTATGGTTCGAGTTGGATCAAAGGAGAAATGTGGAATTGTTCACAGCCTAGCAAGGTTTACAACGAGCTAATAATGGTACCCTTGGATCACTTGTATACTTCGTACGTTAGCTCAACTTCTCGTCCCAATCTTGATACTTAACACCTCACGTATAGTATATATTTGGTATATTTGAGTGTGTTCTTGCAACTGAGTATCCATGGGAAGTTATAAGGACTTGTGAGATGTTGAGACAAGAAGAATAAGCCAAAGGTTCATGTGTTGTTGCGTTTGTGTGGTGTGGCACCACAAGTGTGCCCAATCAATCGAAAACAACCAAAGGAATGTGTAAGAGAGTTACTATGTTCCTTCCTGACATGTTACTGTTCGTTTAGATGCAATTGGTGAGCTTGAGAGGTGTGTAGAAACGTATTGACACGTTTTTGATTTTGTGTTCATACGGTTTGGGCATTTCACTTTGATTTAATTTGAGTGACTAAATGAGTGAAATAATAAGCAAACTTTATCATTCCCCATTATTCACTAGGTCGTAAATTAGGATATCTAAAAACATGATTGAGTTGTGTGTCGAAAACGAAAGCAAATGGTGCGTTTTGGAGGTGTGGTCGCGACTGGAAACCAAAAAGAAAAGAAAGAAAATATGAAAGGGGCGCTGGGCTTGGCTTGGTGGGCTTTGGTTTGGCAGATCAGGCCCAAAGGAGAAAAACAAAAGAAGAATAATAGTATAGGGAGCCCAGTTGGTTGCTGTTGGGTTTAACGTGGCCCATTGGGTCACGAGGGCCCATGTAGCATGTTTCGAGAGTCGGGTTACGGTCCAATAATATTAGTGACCAATCTCGAGAATTTTCGTAGGCTCCGGAATTATATAAATAATGTATGGTTATTAAACGAAACGTATATTTATAAAAATTAATACGTTTTAAAATATATTCGCGATATTAGTTTATTATGGTTTGTGTAAATATCGTTCCAAGGTAAATTGTGATTAACGTTACAATTGACAAAGTATACATTTATATAAAAAAAATTTTTGTCATGGGTAAAAATGGTCAATTGACGTTGTTATAGCGTTGTAATTGTAGGGAAAATCACGGGATGTGATAGGTGTTCCTTGTTTAGATTCCTTTCCTCGTATCAATTGGATGATATTGCTTGAGACCTGCGCACTAAGAAAACAACCAACACCGTTAGGCTTATCGAGGGATTGTTTCCCCCGATTATCCTCCGGCGTGATAGTAAGTAATCGTGTTTTAGGGTTGTGAAGAGTTAGGGTTTGTAAGTCGTACCTTTGTGAGAGTTATGACGCCCTCTATATATAGACACGAATCCTTGTTGGTTTCGTGTTCCGCAAACCTTGGTGTATCCCGCGTATCGCGGATATTTGATACACATCCTATAATTAGGAGATATCATTATCACATTCCTAAACAAGCATTGGGCTTGGGCCTTGTGGGCCAAAGCCGTATAATTGGTAGTCCAATTATTATTAAACTGACCCACGCGTAGTGGACTTACGTATTGGTATTGTTTACCAAACGGGTTCATGACCCGGTGTAGACTATACGTCATCATCCATGAACTTCATCTTCGTGGGAGACATTTACTAATTCCGACCCGTGCGATGCACTCGGCCTCATTTTAATTGTTCGTAACGTATTGCTGAGCACTAATTTTTGTTATTTTGTTCTAATTGCTCGTAACATATTGCTCATAACTATTTTTTTTCATTTTGTCGGTCAATAGGTTCATCAGTTGTGATTTTGGTATCACAAATTCTCAAAATAATTTTATAAGTCGAATAGTGTACACCATTATAAGTGATATTTGTAAATGTCAACAAAAAAATAGTTGGTTATTAGATCAATTACTTGTACCAATTAATTTGACATCCTAATTGGATCTTGTTTTGTCCGTGACATGAAAAAGGACGAAAACTTGAGAAGCTAGATACTCAAAAATAATTATTCATAATCAAATTGACAAAAGGATATCACCATTTATTTTCACGTCCAAAGAAGAATATGCACACGATGCAAAGTTGAAGCAAGATGCTTTTGGTATTCCGGTACTAAGATTACTCACCACAATTTAAATATAAACCAACTTGACAAATAAACTATCAAAACATAAAATAGATATATTTCAGATATTGACTATTGATATAATATTGATTCATGAATATATACATAAATTGGTACATAACGATAAACATTGGTATATAATTTAATGAAATTTTACTTGTGTACACGCTTAAATATTCAATAGATAAGCAAATTGTCACATTTGGATAAAACAATTCACGTGATACATCTTGAACAAAAGATAAGGATTCTTTATGAGTATCATTCTCATTTGTAAACTCAATATATATTTAGTAGTATCTCTAAAAAATCCATCCAAACCAACCGAGGAGTCCTCATTTGGGATCGGTTTTCTCTACATTCGAATCTTTCTTTCTATGATCTTCGTTGTAGCCCGTCTTGAACGACCTTCTTGACCATTCGTTGTAGTCCGTTTTGAACGACCTTCTTGACCAACTCGTCACGCCCTACGTCTCTATATCATCTTTAATGTATTATTCCTTGTAATAGGGGAAAAATAAGAGATTACTTGAGAAAAATAGTAGCAAATATGCATGCACTTATGTATATCTCAAATTTAGGCTCATCAACCCGTGGAACTATTTTTAAAATCCATTAAAATATACGAACGTGTATAGGAAGATGAGACTAAGAAAAGAAAGATTATAGATACATCACCTCTTCTCTTCTCTTGTAACATTAGTAAGAGAATCATGTTGTATGTATTACCTGCACACGAAAAAAAAAAAGAAAATCAAAAAACAATTCTAACAATAAATTACAAAATAAAGTAGGAGGAATGAAGATTCGAACTTTTGTGTTTGTGCATGTGATTTTGGCCGGTTTATATAGGCATGGATTAGGATAAATTATCAATTATTCTTGCAATTCTTTCAACTTCTTCTCAATCCATAACCGAATTTAATTCTATACTAAATACCATGTGATCAATTCCGGCAACCCTTGCACTTCCATCTTCTCCATTAAGCAAACATGAATGTAACGACATGACTCTTTGCATGCTCGCAATTACTCATGTCGAACAATTAAGGCTCCAATCACACGATTTTAACTAAAAAAACTATGTCATGATTACTACACATTTAATTTAAGGACTACGTATTCAATTCCGGCAACCCTTGCACTTCCCTCTCGATGTTAAAAATAGATTTTAAAGCATGAAACTCTATTTTCTGCATTTAATTCTGAGCATTAGCTTGTTGTACTCTATGCAATCTTGATGCCTCCACATTCAATTAGAGGGGACAATCTTACATGTCTCTTCATAGAGGTTTGTAACCCACGGGTCTCTTTATATGCTTATATCATGAAGAGCATTAGGTTGTTGTACTCTATGCAATCTTGACGCCTCCACAATAAATTAGTCGTGTGAATCTTATAATTAGTCGTGTGAATCTTATAGTGTAATAGATTTGGATTAAATGTATTTTGTTATGTACTTAATATATGAGTGAATTACGATTATATTCGGATATCATTGTAATTGTCGCATATTTATTGTTTGTAATTTTTATCATTATTTAGATCCTTATATCATTTTTTGCATTTAAACTAGTTAAATCGACAAACCTCTAACCTTATTCACCCCTTGACCTATATACTTAAACAGGTTAAATGGGTCAAAAATGGGTTACACGTGTTATGCAGGTCTTGGTTAGGGTTGAGTTCTTTTGACACGATTAATAAATCGGTTGCGTTTGGGTAGAGGTTATAATAACACGCCAACCCGCGAACCCGAATAGGTCAACCCGAACACAACTCGATTGCCACCCCTACGCCCAATCGCTTTGTTATTTATCTTATAAATTAAGCTTATGACTCAACTATAACTAAATGACCCCCAACCTATAGACATCAAAAGAATTAAGAGAACTTGACACCATTTCATGCACACGGTCTTCATTTAATATTTTTTTATTTTAGTTGTCAATGTGTCTTTTTATCAAAATCTTAAGTTTGTAACTTATCGTATGTGATCATTAGAACCCACCATTTAAAGTTTTAGTTATAGTACTTTGTTAGTTTGAGAAAAAATTGGCCTCTCTTATAGCTAATTCATGGCTCCGACAATGGTCATGCACGTACAGTTATTGAAATAAGTCGTATTAACAAGAATATAGTATTTAATCGAAGAGTTAAAGCTTTCTACCATTTTATTTCAACTTAAAGAAAATTCGTTAAGGACAGGTTAACACAAAGTTATGGATATCCTCTAACTTCAAAGAGGAATTATATGAGTCGTTTATATATTACAATACCGTGTATTCTTTTACATAAGACTATTTAAGTAAGGTACGCATTGGAGGTGAGGGTAGTCACTCATTTGGTTTCCCATATTCGGTGGGACCCTAAGGTGTGATCGGAGTCACGAATTTGCGTAACGCTGGCGAGGTGATAAGTGTGTGTAAATATTATAATTCATTTGACTTAGCTTGATCTATTCCAAAGGAATGAGACTGATATTTATAGAGATGTATTTAGGGTATTGTGCCACCTGCAAATCTCATCTATGGTTGAGGATGGTCCACGCGATGGACATTGATGAGTATGCAAATACTCATCATTTTATTACCATTTGAACCCACAAAAATGCCCAAAAACACACAAATGACAACAAAATGTTACAAATTTCATTGAAATGTGTTTTTATGTGACTTATGAATAAAAAGACTAAAAACAAGTGAAAAACATGCAAAATATACCAACTTGTCACTTTTAGTCCCTGAAGTTTCACATTTGGCAAAACTAGTCCCTGAACTTTCAAGAATTGTCAGAAATAGTCCCTAAAGGTTTTAAATGAATGAAAAGTCAGCTTTAGTCCTTGGGAAGTCAAAAATGTTCACAAATAGCCCCTGGATAAAAGTTTTCACAAATTGGCAATTTCAACCCCTCAAATTTCAAAAATGGCAAAAATAGTCCCTGGGTATTCAAAACTTGGATTTTATCACAAAATACCCTTGTACTATTCATAAAATACAAATTGGAACATTTTGATAAACTTTTGGGAAATTACAAGTTTAGTCCCTTAAAATCCAAAAATTACATAAATGGTCCTTTAAGTTTTTAAAATGTTATAAAATACAACTTTGGTCCTTATGTAATTATAATATGGCAAGTTTGGTCCTTTTGAGAAGTTTGGAATAATGTCACAACAGGTCCCTCAAGAATACCAAAATTACAACATTGGTCCTTGTGAATTATCTACAAACCAAACGGATCCTTTAATTCATAAAACCCCAAAATAAAAACCCACTACCTTTTGTTTACCCAGCCCATTTATCTTAAGCCCAAAACAAACCCAAACCACCCCTTATAAATAAAACGGGTTTGACCCCAGTCAAACACCCACCACCTCCTTTTCTTTTCCCTCCCAACTCCAAAACCAAAACCACCAAGTGGTTTTCCACCCCACTTGCTCCACCAGTGCACCACCCAACTCCACCACTCTCAGCCTTCCACCTCATCACCTCCACAACACCCCAAGATGCATTAAATGCAAAATACCGGCCACAAGCAACCTCCCAATAGTTAAATATATTTTTGGCGCCAAATTGCAAATCAAAGGCTGAGATGAGTTGCAGACATCCAATGGCTAGAATNCGGGGTTTGACCCCAGTCAAACCCACCTTTCCCCTTTTCCCTCCCAACTCCAAAACCAAAACCACCAGTGGTTTTTCACCACCACTTGCTCTGCTCCACCACCCACTCTAACCAATTACCTCTACCCTATTCCCTCCACCTCCACAACACCCCAAGATGCATTAAATGCAAAATAACGGCCACAAGCAACCTCCCAGTAGTTAAATATATTTTTGGCGCCAAATTGCAAATCAAAGGCTGAGGTGAGTTGCAGACATCCAATGGCTAGGATTTATAGTGGGATTTGACTGGGACATCAAGTGGAACTCAGAAGGCTATAAAAGAGAGAAGAAGGAGAAGAAAACACCACCTTGGCTTCGGCCATTGTCACCTAGTATAGATTTTATTGCTTTCTTTAAATTAAATGTAATTTTAAGTTTAAAATGTTGTAATTTCCTTTAAATTAGTGTAATGAAACAATTTCATCAGTTTAATTTCAAGTATCCTTTAAAGTTCATGTTATTTCTTAAACTGTTTTTACTTTTCATTTAAATTATTGTTGTAATTCTTAGTTGTTTTATGGACTCAATAGGCCACATAAGCTCCTGACAAAAGCTTTAAAGCTTTTAGAAACCATAATTCAGTTTAGAATTTAAAAATGGAAAAATCAAAAAAAAAAAAGAGAAAATAGAAAATAAAATAAAAAATATGGGTCCATGGTGAATTCTGCTTGGAGCATGGCTATTTTGGATTGCCATGGGTACTAGAGCCTTTTGGGAGGCTATAGGAATATGGTTTGGTCCTTGGTTCCACAGTCTCAGCTTGATTCACTTGTAAGCCATTTTTCTTTAAATTTTGCAATTTACTGTTTCAATGATTTATGTGTTTTAATTTTCATGTTTCTGTGTTTATTTGATGTTAGTTAATGATTTTATGTTGTAAAATTAAGTGGTTATGTTTTGAAAATCATTTGTGCTTTGAAATCCATTTTGACTGTCCATGTTCTTGAAATAGAATTTCATAGGTCTAAATATGATTAAATACCATGTTTATACTGAAATAGGTTGCCTTATGCTTAGGATTAACCTCTGAAATGTATATTTTAAGTCTATACAGCTTTATGTTTTGAAAATCTCTTTTGAGTCTCATTTTAGCATTTTCCTTAATTTTTGCAATTTACTGTTTCCAAGTTAAATCTGTGTTGAGTTCTTGTTTTTCATGCTTATTTGTTGTTTGTTAATGTTGTTCTAGCTTAATAATAGGTTGTTATGTTTTGAAATTTGATTGTGCTTTGAAAACCATTTTGACTGCCAAATCATCCACTTTTGTTGAATCCTAGGTTTAGACATTTGTGACTATCTTTCTATGCTTAAAATGATCTGATTTGACAAGTTATGATCACTGGGTTTGATGAAATTGGTTTATGCAGTCCTATGTTTTGAAGAGTTTATTTGGATTTCATTTAAGGGATGTTTGGATTAGGCTGTTTTAGTGTGTTATAGGGTCTGGCACAGGTTGTTGTTGCAAGATACACCTTTGACATGCTCTATTTAACTCATTTGAACTTTGACAAAACAGTCTAACATGGTAGATAGTCAAAGTGACACTTGATTTTATGCTATCTGTAACTGTGAAGTGGTTTAATCCATGAATCCTTGCATATGTGTTCTAATGTTGTTTATCTTTGTTAGTTTCATGTTCCTGTAACATATTATAACATAATCAGTGCTTAAATTCAGTCCAAAGTTCATAAAAGTCAACTTTGTTCATAAACATAAAAAGTCAAAAATTCATGTTTTCCAGTTTTTGAATTATCTAGTTATTTTCATTGAAGCTTTGTTTTTAAGTTTTAGGTTAAATGCTTTTAGGGTATTTTAGTTTTGTTGCTTGTGATTATCATGTAATTTTGTTGAATTTTTATTTCCATGTTTAATAGCTTTTTCATGTGCTTATTTGTACCTGTTTTTGCCCTGTCTCACAAGAAGTTGTCAAGTCCATAAGCTTGCAGAAGCTTATGGAGATTGACTTCAGCTTGTGAGCTTGGCATATTTGTGTTATCTATATGTCTATTTGTTTGTGTGTAGGCTTATTTTTCAATCCTTAGCTTATTAAACCACTTATTCTCACCCAATTTTTGTTCCAAAAACCCACTCACTTCACTGGTAAGACAGTGAAGTTGAGCAACTTCATAAGCTCACAAAAGGCTTATTCCTTGGATTTAGATTGTGAGAATTGGTTCTTTGAGAAGCCAAGCCACCACACTATAAGTCCCTATGCTTAAATTTCACATTGCAGCTTATTTGATAAGGCTGCAATGGGCTTTTTGTTTGACCCATGTTGTTGAGTATACTGGTCATCCAGTATACTCAGTCACTTGGGAGGTTTTTCATAAGCTCTTCACAAGCTCACTAGTGGACCCCACTATGTGAGCTTGAGCTTTTTGAAAAGCCCACCAGACCAACTTGCATGATCCCAAGCTTATTTGGCTTCTTGAGCTTATTCCATAAGCTAAAATTGCCCATGAAAGTGACTGCAGGGGTGTTTGGTTGTGCAGTGTAATGGGAATTGCTTATTTGCTTATTTGAGCTTATTTGGCAATTCCCAGTGCATTTGCTTGTTAATATATATCTTTTATACTTGTACCTACTCATTTTTATCTTTTGTTTACACTGTAGAGCTTTTTCAAGCTTAATTTGAGCTTATGATCCACTGTGAGCCCATAAAGCTTAACTGAATAATCATAAGCCCACGTTTTGCTTATTTTGTGTTTATAAGTTTCAAATTCTATTCACACTTGTACATATTACCTATTTTCATCTTTCTTTTCTTTTATTTTCCACTGTTAAGCTTGTTGGAGCTTTTTCCAAGCTTATGCACAACTGTTAAGCTTTATGCTTAACTGTTGTGCATTTTAAGCTCAAACAGCTTATTCCCTTGAATTTGTAAAATATTTCTTTTATAAAACTTGCTTATTTTTCCCTTCTTATTATGTTTGTAAAATAAAAAGTTAAAAAAACCAAAAAAATAAAAAAATAGCAAAAAGGGGTGAGGCAGGCTCGAACCTGAGACCTCCCCCTTTATGAGAGTGATAGTGTGTACCTGTATACCAGTTGCCCTAGGGTCTTTTTTCGTTATATCCCTACACTATTATTCTCTTATATACATTCTAGCCAGTTTTGCCTATTAAGATGTTTAAGCTTATTGAACTGCTTTTTAATAAGCAATACTAATTTTTTATATTTTTGTTAAGTTTTTGTATATGAAAAGTATTTATGTTAATTTTCTCAGAATTTTTAGTTTTTATTTACTATTTATAAAAAATCAAAAACATTTTTTGTAGGTTTAGGAAAAATAAATAAATAAAATACTTTTCATATCAAATTTTAATCCAGGATAACTTTTTATGACTTTTCTAAGTTTTATAAGTTATTTGGATTTTGTAAAAAATTAATTTGCATTTTCTACTGTTCATCTTGTACATTTTTATAAATTTAATTTAATTAACTAGTTAATAATAAATAATTAATAATATATAGTAAATAATTAATAATAAATACTATACTTGTAAAATAAATACATTTTCAGTTTGTAAATTCATTTTATAATATTTAGGACTTTTCTATTTCATTATTTCATTTATTTAAGTTTATTTTATATTTTCTTTTCATTTAATTCATTTGTAAATACATATAAATAGTTTATAATAAATAGTATAATTGTATAATAAATATATTTTTAGTTCCAGAGATTATTTTATAAGATTTCTAAGTTTTTATTTTCATTTTCTTAGCTTTAAATCACATTTTCTTATTTTTATATGTAAATAAATATTTAATAAATAGTTTTTAAGTAATAATAAATATGTAAATAATTAGATAAATAAGTTTTTAAGTTTTTAATCCTTTTCTAATTTATTTTACATTTTTAGAATTTCATTTTTATTTTCTAAGTTATTTTCTTATTTTTAGATAATTTGTGTTTGTAATTAAGTATTTACTTTTAATCATTCATCATTTTTAAATATAGTTTTCTATTTTATTTTTATTTAATTTGCATTTAAGCCGTCAAGGCATGCAAATCCCTACTATAAGTAAATATTTGTTGATTCGTTTTGTATGTTTATGTTTATTTTTAAATATACGATTGTACATCCTTTTCTATATTCCATCACATCACACACGTTTATGGTATTCAGAATGTCACACCTCAACAGGACTAAAACGATCCGAGGATATAATTTTATATTCCTTGGTAAAATTGCATTCTTCTCCCGGGCCCCACAGGTCCTTCCTTTTATTAATGATGTTGACCGTTCCCAAGTGGTTGGCAGAAATAAAAGATGTGTGGTTCGGGAGGAATCAGACATCCAAGGGAGGAGACTATAATGATACGTGGAGCGATATCTGGCTCTATTAGGTGCATGGAATGATCCATGTATGATTGTTATATACTAGCATAATGTTCGTATCATTACCTCTATACGAATGAGGTAATGACACGTGTATGTACGTTGCAACGGTCCTCGAATGGGTGTCCAGTCTTACCGTCGCTGCCTAGCTGTATTTGTCAGGCTTTTAAACCTGGCCTAGGAAGTTGCTTCCCGCGTGAACTGTGATGAGTTTTGGCCTTAGCGGGCTTATTTCGAATGTATGGACTTTAGCCAATTAGGCTGAAGCCTTCATACGCTATAAAGTCCCCCCCCACCCCCACCCCGCCTAGACTATTAGTGTATTGACTATTAGGGAAATATAATGATGGACTCATGCTAAATTGATGAGATTTTTGTAATATGGTTTTTGCCTAAGAGCATTGATACCCAAGTAGTATTGTGATATTTTAATTTTTCGTCCTAGGGTTGTCATGTGTTTAATGCTTAATTTGCCTGGTCCTTGACGCAACTATCTATGAGCCTGGATTTTTTTGGCTTGGCTATTTTGTAGCCGTCAATCTTCTCTTTTTTTCTTGGTTTTCGTGTTCAAATTCTAAACTTTATGTGTCGTTAATGTACATGACTTACTTTAGTTTGCAGTTGATTCCTTTTAGATAGCTTTTTGATTTGTTTTGCTTCTTCCAGGTTCATTGAAGACTTTTTCTCATATCAGAATTCATCTTTTTAGGTTGCTATTCATGCTTGTATCATGAGGAATTCGGGTTCAGGCCAACCTAAAACTATTGACAGGGAGATTGGCAGTGTCGCAGGTTGTGATATTTTTATTTTTTAATAATGCTGGTACATTGTTTTATGAATGTTTGGCTAATGTGATGTCAAAAAAAAAAAAAAANACATAACATGGTATCTCACTCGAATCATCAATATCCTTGATACAATTATTAATAGATTATAATCTTCTGTATTTAGGTTATACAGTCAGTTCCAATTGCATATAACAGTGTTTGGGTGAGGAGGATGGAAGACATCGATGTAGGTGTTATGTTAATGCTAGAAATAGGGATTTTCACCAATAAAGACTCTAAGTTGGTTTCCTTTACTTGATGTCTTTGTTGATGTATATTATTTATTTGTTAGCTTATTAATGGTTTAACTATAATGCTATTCTCAATACTTCAGAGTACAAAAAAATCAAATTAATTGTTTTGTATGGTAATGAAGATGTGTTTTTGATTTATATTATGAATAGATAATGAATAATGTTTTGGTTAACACGTTTGTTGTACAGGTAATGTGGGATCTAGTTATACAGTTCAAGGTAAAAGATGCTGCAAATTTTACAATATCATTGATGTTTTGTTCTTTGCAATAAACGAATGCTAAGCATCTACTGAACAATGCATGTTGCATTATGTTATAACGTGGTTTATCAATTAGAACCTCTTGGTGTGTCTGTTTAACATTGCCTATACAAAGCCTCAGATTTAGCAACGACGCTTGAATAGAAAGCTTCTTGGCCTTGCGGCCATGCTGGATTGAATATCAATGTGCTTAAATAAATGCAAGAAAAAATGGTCAAGGAAGAAGAGGAAATCCGTGCAAATGTTAGTTTTAGGTGAAAAGGATACCGTTGGATATGAGGTTTCATGTAATTAGAGGAAGCATGCAATAAATTTATGTCAATTTGTATGTCTTTGTATGTATACATATATCCTTTTGGTAAGTTGGTCGAGCTACATAGCTATGACAAGCTGGTGAGACCATCTGACATGTCAGTGTCTCATGGCTCTCTAACTTGACTACCTTTATAATGTATGCGTTAATTAAAAAGTTATTTGTGTTGTATTTATATGTAAAGAATAAGAGCTTATATTAATTTTTGATTGAAATCAAGCGTTTTATGTTTTCGTCGTTTGTCTATAACAACTGTAAGTCATTGCAACCATTGACGAATAAAACCCTCGGTGTTAAATAAGAATGATTTATTAGTATTGTTTGTGTTGTCAAACTTCTTTTGGTGTCATAAGTAAAGTTTTTTTAAAAAAATGTTAGTATTAAAAATTTGAAACTCTTTTATAATGCTGCTTGAAATACTTTTAGACTTAAAATGGATTGTCGCAATGCAATGCGTGCCTAATTACTCGTTAGTACAAAAGATAAAAATTCGTTACGTTAAGTGAAATACATTTTAGTTCACACATAATATTGATACACTTGAAATAGTTCTTTGCCATTTTATGACCGAAGCCGTAAAAGTTTAATAAAAAGATCCCTAGCAAGTACTAATAGTCAGAGTAATAAAAAGATCCCTAGCAGGTACTAATAGTCTTTGATAAAAAAAAAAAAAAAAACAAAAAAAAAAAAAAAAAAAAAAAAAAGAAAAAAAGGAAAAGAAAAGAGTACTAAGGGTGGTGGCAATGGCCAGCGGTTTGCCCAGCGGCATGGCCATACCGCCGGTGAACACCGCCGCCACCTCGGCGGTATGGCCAGCGGCATGGCTCCAACGGCATCACATGATTCGGAGGTATGGAACGGCATGGGAAGGAGATAGAGCCGTTGGGGCTAGAAGAAAAAAAAAAAAAAAATAACCGTTGGGGTATTTTTTTTTGAACGTTGGGCTGTTTGACCAAAGGAAAAAAAAAAAAAAATCTTTATAAATACTAAACCAAAACAACTCCATTTTCATACTTCCATTTTAAAATACATACATTTTAAAACACATACATCTTTAGCATGGATCCAAGCAAATCAAAAAGTTCACAAAAAGGTCGGGGTCGTGGTAATCGTGGCCGTGTTCGTCCGCAAGCTCCACCACCAATGTATCAACAATACCCTCAATCGGGCTATTATCCCCAACCTCCACCACCGATGCCTCAACAATACCCTCAAACGGGATACTATCCCCAACCTCCACCACCGATGAATCCAACCCAATATAACATATCAATGACGAGTGAGTGGGACCCGTTTGGTGACTACCGTGATGGTCCGTCGCATCGTGAACCAAGTGTGGAACGCGAACTACCTATATATGATGATGATGTTGAGATTGTCCCGGAAACGCAACAAGAAACTCAAATTGGTATAATTTTTTTTATATACTTTATAATTTTTTTTTTATATACATTATAATTTTTTTAATATATACTTTATAAATTTTTTTTATACGTTATTTTTATTTTATTTGTATACGTTATCATATTTTTTTTAGATGAAGATGTGCAAGTAGGTAAAGGGAAATCTAAAGCCGATAAAAAGAATTGGACGGCGATAGAAGAGGTTGCTTTGGCTAAAGCGTGGATTCATATCTCGACATGTAAAAAAGTCGGGAATGAACAAGGTAGAGATAAGATGTGGGAAAGAATTTTGGAACATTTCGCGGCCACCATCACCGATACTAAGCGAACTCATCATAGCTTGAACACAAAGTGGAAAAACATGAATCACGCAATGGGTGTCTTTAACGGGCTATACATCCAACAAGTAAATTTTAAACTATATACTTGTGTTAATTTATATACTTGTGTTAATTTATATACTTTTATAATTGTAGACTCGCATTCGTGAGAGTGGATGTGACGATGTCAACGTGATGCATAATGCTTTGGCCGATTATGATAAGAAAAATAAGGGCCATTCATTTACTCATATTGAAGCGTGGAAGGTTGTTAGGGGAGAACGGAAATGGTTGGCACAACCGTGTTTTGAAAAATTATCTTCGACATTTCATTCCGACAAACGAAGAAAGTCGTCGGAATCTAGCTTCTATGAGTCCGGAAGCAATGACAATGTTGATCCTGTTATTCCGGATCTAAATGACGACACAACTCCTGTATCAAAAAGAAAAGGGAAAAAGACCGCTAGCGAGTCGTCGACAAAGAATAGTGCTGTTGAGTTTATTGAGAACTATACGGCAAAGAAATCAATAGCGTTGGAGGAGGCAATGGCAGAAAAACGTGAAAAGGATGCATTGTCCAAAAAGTTGATGTCGGCACAACTCGAAAATGCTAACGAAAAGGCTATGATTCGGGCAATGAAATTCTATAACGAGCCGCACGAACACATAACCAATCCGGTTATGCGAGAGTTCGCTATTGCCAAAAAACGTGCGTACGCGGAGAAATATGGATGGCCTATGGATTTTTAGATATAATTATGTAGTTTTTTTTCCAAGTATTATGTAATGTTATTTTAATTATTAATGAAATATTTATGTTTTTAGATAATTGTTTAATATAATTTATGAAAATAAAAAATAAAAAAATAAAATTAGTTGGGAGGTATGAAAAAGGCATGGTTGACACTAAAAAGGGGTTGGGAGGTATGAAAAAAGTATGAAATGGTTGGGATGAGGTGGAATGATATTATTGGTGGATTTGGGAGGTATGGTTTTTTTCGGAGGCATGACTGCCACCACCCTAATAGTCGGAGTAATATAATACGGAGTAAGGATTTTGGTAAAGTGCGGTCAAAAGTGCATTAATATTCTTCAACAGTCTGACAGTCATGAACAATTACAAATCATTTAAATTCTCTGTCATTAGCTAATATCAAACTCATTTCCACGTAGCTATTCACACTATGAAAACGCGTCAAGTTATCCATTGATAGATAACATAAGTTTTGTTAATAAATTAAACATGGAAGTACGCGTTTATTTTCAACAAATCAACAAGTGAATACTCCGTATTACTTTGACAAATCAACTTCATACTCATTTCTTACTACTAGACGAGTACCCGTGCATAGCAACGGGATTTTATAGCGACACATAGTTTATTGATAAAAAAAGTTTATAGGTTATAAACGAAAAACAATAAAAGTTTGAAGATTTGGAAATTTAACATAATGTTTTGAAACCTGGTTCAACCGGGTGGTTCAACCGGTTGAACCGTTCCAAGCAAAAAATGGATCGATTTAAACCGGGTCAACTTGCTAGGTTGGGTCGAAAACGGTTCAAATTAAACTGGTTCAACCCGTCCGGGTTTGAAGTGTCCCGGGTCAACCCGGTTTTTGTTTTAATTGATTGTATTTAATTTGATAGATATGTTTTTAATTGGCTGTACAATGTGAATAAATTATTGTACTTTTAAGTAATGGATAATGTTTTGAAACCCGGTTCGACCCGGGTGGTTCAACCGGTTGAACCGTTCCGGTTGAAAAATAGGTCGATTTAAATCGGGTCAACTTTCTAGGTTGGGTCGAAAATGGGTCAAATTAAACCGGCTCAACCCGTCGGGTTTGAAGCGTCCCGGGTCAACCCGGTTTGTGTTTTAATTGGTTGTATTTAATTTGGTTGTACAATGTGAATAAATCATTGTACTTTTAAGTAATGGGGTGTTTTAATAATAATATTAATTACATTCATAATTTCCTTTAATAAGATTTCAACATTTCAACATTTCAACAATATTGACTTTTCACTTTTCCACTTTTCCACTTTGACTCTTTTTCCTTTATATGTAGTATAGATACGGTAATTACTTTTTAAAAATAATAATAATGAGATCATTTAGATTCATTAATTAAAAGAATTGATATTAATTTAGTTATAGGTTAGTAAATCGAGGTATGTAAAAAATATTACTTTTATAAAGTTTATTAATTAGTCTAATTTCTGCTGCATAATGATTCTCATAGTACTCTTTGTTGCAATAACGTAAATCTATGTTACCTTTTGGTTAACAATAAATCAACAAATATTATGACGGAACCATGAATTAAAGTGAGCGGGTGAATGAATAAATGAAAAATAAATAAATGAATAAATAAATAAATAAATTAAAAAAAAAAAAAAAAAAAAAAAAAAAAAAAAAAAAAAAAAAAAAAAAAAAAAAAAAATAAAAAAAAAAAAAAAAAAAAAAGCCGTAAAGAGAAAAAAAGAAACAAAATGTGCTGTTCAAAATTGAGTTTAATGAAAACTAAGTGTATTTTTCACATACTAGCGAATCAACTAAGCAAATACTAAAAACACAATTTATTTGGACTAGGCGCATTTAAAATATTTTGATTTCTTCTTTCACGAAACTAGGATAACAAAATCTTCGATACATTATATCAACTCTATTGACAATTTTTTTCATTTTATTATGCATGCTTAAAAATATGTGAATATAGATAATAGTTTTGAATGGGCACGTTGCCATGTGTTACCGAAAGTCCATAATGTGTAGTAATAGGAAAAGCTGGATTGGTTTCGTTCAAAAAAAGAAAGCTGAATTGGTGGTAACATTTAGACGAGTGGGAGAGTAATGCACAAGACTATGTAGTAAAATATAACATGACATCCCGCTTTGTATGCTGATTGTCTTGTCTCCACGTTCATTTGACTTCCTTAAACTCTCTATAAATATATTTTCTCCCTTCCAAAAACTCTTCATTCATATTCCTAGCACCATTTCATTCATCTTTTTATTAGCTTTCATTAAGGTAACATCTTTTTTATTCTTGTTATTTGATTTGATGTTTTTGTTAGTTTACAATCATGTCATGTTTTTTGTTTCTAGATGTTTAATCTTTATTGTGTTGATCTTAGTCTATAGGATTTAAAAAAAAAAAAAAAAAAAAAAAAAAAAAAAAAAAAAAAAAAAAAAAAAAAAAAAAAAAAAAAAAAAAAAAAAAAAAAAAACTGATTATCTGATTATTGCGCGTTTTTGTAACATTTATGAGACTGATTTAGATAGTTTACAAACGTTACTGTAGATATAGATTAACTGATTTATTTGTGAGTAACATATGCAACTTGAAACTGCTTATTGAAATACTTATATCATTCATGTTTCATTTAAATATTAGGAGACTTTTAATTAAAAAAAGATTGATCACATTTTGGTATGCATTTATTAAGTTTTTATAGTTAGTAAAAAGGATTTATGATTCTGCGTCGAGTATAACATTTCAATATGAAACCACATGGGGTGACGTTTGAATTTGGTCTCCTAAGTGGTTAAAGTCCCCGGAGGTCCCAGGTTCAAACCTTGGGGAGAAAATTAATCCTCATGTGGCCACGGAGTTTCACCAGCGATGACTCCGAGCTATCCAACTGGGATTAGTCGGCTTGCAATGTCGAGTCGGAACCCAGGTTAAAAAAAAAAAAAAAAAAAAATCAATATGAAGTTGGTATTTCTGACTAATATTGGTGACATGATTTGTAAATTTATATACTCCGTAGTAATGATTATACCTGTTTAATTTAAAAACTGGAAATTTATGTATCTTGTGGATGATACCTTTTATGTAGAAACATGACTGAACAGAAGCGTACTCCCCGATTGAACGAAAGGATCCTGTCTTCTTTATCAAGAAGATCTGTTGCTGCTCATCCTTGGCATGATCTTGAGATTGGTATGTTCGATCAGCTCTATTAGAATATCGGGGGTGTTTGAATTTGTGTTTTTTATGTGATTATGTGATAGTATTAAATAGTCAGAATCAGATAATCAACTTTAATAGAACATATTGTGGATAAATATGTTTGTGTGCGTTTTTTGGGGACGGATTATGATTTTAGAAAATGAATATACAAAAGACCAAAAAGGACATTTGTGAAAAATAAGAAGCTCCTGAAGAAATGAAAGTAAGGGGTGAATAGGTATATTTAGGTAAATTAAGCTGTAAATGAAATTGATTATTGGGATTTCAAATTAAATAACATGTTCCAAAACGAAAATCCAGACCCCCTTTAAAAGAGGTATCAGTACGGTGCTGAATTTATGTTTACTGAGCCTTTCATATATACACAGGACCTGGAGCTCCCCAAATTGTCAATGTGGTATGTAAAATCTTGTCTTTCATTCATGGCAACATTTTTTTTTTGGTTGCTGATAACTGATAACTTCCCTTTAGTTGACTAGCTTTATATTAAATTGAACATTTTTCGTTCATAAACAGGTTATTGAGATCACAAAAGGAAGCAAAGTGAAATATGAACTTGATAAGAAAACTGGTCTCATTAAGGTATGCCTGTCTATTGTTTGAAGCATAATATTTGTCATAAATCATTATTATATGAACTTAGATTTACTTTTCGTATATAAATGTTCAGGTTGACCGAATCTTGTATTCTTCTGTTGTCTATCCTCATAACTATGGATTCATTCCTCGTACACTATGTGAAGATAATGACCCCATGGACGTACTAGTCCTAATGCAGGTATTTATACATATTTGTGAGCATTCCGTTTCCATAGATGTGCTGACATACACAATTAAATCTGAAAATGGGATAACAGGGTGTTTGGATGTGCCTTAATGATATTAAATATGCTTTTGATGTTTGAAGTCTTAATACAATTGGATAGCCAGTTAATTGACATTTTGACAATATTTGAATATTTAGTAACTAACAGATATATTGACCAACGAGGACATCTTTATATACTGTTGAGCTACTTAAGCTTAAACCATATATTTTATATGAATTGCTTTTTTAATAATTTTTTCTTGTATAAAGATGTAAAGTAAAATAAAAAAGTAAATGAAAAGTATACTGCTTTTTACTAATTAATTTGTGCTGTTTTAACTATTCATTGTTTTACAGCTGGTATGAAACTGTTTATGCAGAAACTTTTTTTGACCCATAAACCTTGCAAAATATGCAGGAACCTGTGTTGCCTGGATGCTTTCTTAGGGCCAGGGCCATTGGACTGATGCCTATGATTGATCAGGTATTGCAATCATTTTCCTTATGAGTGTAACGATGAAGTCGATAACTTTTTTACAGGTCAAAACGGGTAATTTTTCTTCATGTCAAAACAGGCCGGTTTTGGATGATCAAATCTTTCTTTTTTTGCAAAATTGTCTTATAAAAAATTGCTGTAACTATTTCGGATATAATGATTTAGGGTGTTGTATGTATTATAAACACACTATGGTGCACTTTTGACCTGTTGTGAGCAGTTTCGTATTTTAAGCTATTTTTAATTTTATTTAACTAGTTTTCCTTGTTGGAGATAAAATCATAGCCAGAGTCAACAAATCATAACTTAATGGGTCAAAATTGCCACCTAAGGTCTGATGCTGAATTATTTTTGTGGATTTAGGGAGAAAAAGATGACAAGATTATTGCAGTGTGCGCTGATGATCCAGAGTACCGTCACTACACTGACATAAGTCAGTTACCCCCTCACCGTCTTCAGGAGATTCGCCGATTCTTTGAGGACTGTATCCTTTTAATTAATTTCATTTTCCAACTTCTAGTCTGTTGCTGCTGTATTATTTAAAAATGAATTTAACATAAATGGCTTGAATTGTATGAAAAGTTTCTTGACATATGAAATAAGATAAGAAGAACGAGAACAAAGAGGTTGCGGTTGATGAGTTTTTGCCTTCAAACACTGCTCATGATGCCATCCAATACTCCATGTAAGCTCTCATTATAATTAACTGGCTATCTATTTGGATATATCTGTATCAATTATAATTGTATAACGAAAATTGTGCAGGGATCTTTATGCTGAGTACATCATGCAGACTTTGAGGAAATAGATATATGGTCACAGACCGGTTCTTATATGATATGTCATTACTCAAAGAAGATGGAAATTTTCTCATTTATGTTGACGACAAAGGACGTTTTGTTATTTATTGTATTGTAATTTTGACGGGATAATTTCTATTAAATTTGGTTGAAATGACTTGTGGTACCTTTCGATACACTTTTAGTTTCCATGGAATGATTTATCCAATTTGTGATCAATATGATACGGGCATCACCCAATATAGTTAAGATGCACCATGTATTACGTCGGAAATCATCCCACAAAGTGAGATGGACATAATTTCTCTTTGCACTATTTCATCGATCTTTCTATCAATGAAATAGTGCAACATTCCTTGCCTTTCTATCGAAAGTAAAAATGTGCAAATCAATAACTTTTCGTTTTGTGTTCAAAAAAATACACGAGAGTGTGGTCCGATTTTAATAATTCCATGCAAACACGTGGCTTTCTTTCATATGGGCTTTCTAAAATCTTAGGTGTCGGGCATGTATGGTAAATGAGTAACTTTCGAGTGGACCTCAACTGGGCTTCAAGTAATCAACTGAAGACGCTTCGCTTCGATATCTTTGACGCTTTTATGACTTTATTAATCATATATACTAGCCATAAATACATGCATTACGTTGACCGCTTATACTTCCTCGAAACCCTAAAAAGCAAAGCATAAACATTTGTAAACTCGAGTTTAAGAGCAGTCATAGATTCTACTATTCTATAAAGTGGTTCAAACGTCTTTTGCTGTTAAAGAATATATATATCAAGGTTTGTGTTGGTTATTAGGTGTTACTGTGTTCCCAGATTAGGGTTAAGATAATCAATAAGTACCGGATATTCACTTGAAATCGTGGTATCACTTTCCAATAGAAACTATTCGACCCTATGCCTGGGTTACACGAATATCTCTATGGGATAAGACCAAGTGATGTTCTTGTTTTAGGCACAAATCAAGAACAGAACAGAAGTGTATTCAAGTGTTTAGGGTTTGTGTTGATCGTCTTCATGCAGAATGTTGTGACCTCTATTTATAATAGAGTTTACTCAAACCCTAGCCCATGGAATTATGTATAATTAACGGGGCCCATTAATTAATACATAATACTCCATAATA
>LBNU01003011.1:10880-26077 GCA_014162995.1 Artemisia annua
AAACCTTGTGTTTTATGGCACAAACACATAAACCATCTAATCTATATTGTGATGATACAATGATGATCCAAGACATACATGTCTAATGGATATAGATGCCTAATCTAAATGAACTTCTTGAATAAGAAGTCTTCAATCATTGAGGATGTCAAGTGCCCTTGAATCTTCATATGTTGGTATACTTGAATGAATGATGACTTTAAGATCTTCTAACCTTCTTGGTGGATCATGAAGTATGCTTACAACATAATGAGAGTTAGTAACATTATGATCATTATGGAAAGGGTGTGTTAGGATCTATGTTTATCAATATTTATCAAGTCTCGGTTATTTCAGAATTTGTAATAGGTTGCTATTATATTTGTTTACTTATGTTTAAACGTTTAGAGTCCAATGGGCTTGAAGCCCACGAATTAGAAAGATAGGGAGGAGAGGAGTGTTGCCCTACTCCTCACCTATAAATAGGACTCTATGTAAACATTATAACTTGTTGGTTATTTCATTATCTTAAGAAAACTCTTGCACTTTTACCTTTCATATTGATCTAATCAACCAAACTCTATTTCTCATCTTATTTCTATATTTGTGTTAACAATATGGTGACCTAACAAGTGGTATCAATCGCTAGAAGAAGGTGTATGATTTTGTTTTTGTATTGTACGACCCAAAAACATTTTTTCACTCGTTATTTTTAACAAATTTTGATACTTTCTTGTTTGTTTCGTGTTTATATCACATCTTTGTCATCAAATCTTGTGCTACAAACTAAAACAACCAACAAAGTCTCAAAATTTTTCAAAAATTTAAGTTTCGTACAATTTGTACTATTTTTCGAGAATTTTTAAATTTTTGAAAAGTAGTTCAAGTTTGAAACTTTCTTTAAGATTTCATCATTTTAAGGTTAGTTGTACAAGAATCTTGGATTAAAAACGTGTCTTTGGCTTGCTTTTTACAAAAACAAAATCTGCCCAAAGTGTACTAGTTTTCGAGATCTTTAAACTCCAATCTTTCGAGATCTTTGAATTTTGGTCCAAAGGTGTTTCCGTTGCTTACTCAGTGCTTTTCTCTCTTGTATAAGAAAGAAAACACTTCGACTCGTTGGATATTGTCGAGCTTGTATAATCTCAATAATTTTGGAACATTTTTTCGAAAACCTGAAAACTTTCGAGATCTTTTCAATCTTTTCGAAATCTTATTCTGTTTTCGAGAACTTTGGAACTTTTCGAAATCTTTTCTAATTTTTTCGAGAACTTTGCTTATTTCCATAATCTTGGAGATTTCAAAACTTTTCTTCAAAATTTCTCGATAATTTGCATCTTTTGAGAACTTTGGAATTTTTTCGAGATCTTTGGTAAACTTTCGAGATCTTTGTACTTTAACTGAATTTCGAGATATTCAACCTACAAAGTTTCGAGAACACACTTGGGAAAGTTTTCGAGAATTGGCATAACACTTACACCTTCTACAAGATCCATTTACACACAAGTTTTTCATCATGTCTCAACTACCGTACTCAAACTCTCATTATACTCCACGTCACAGTACCGACCCTCGTCATGTATTATACTTTGGTAATGAAACAAATCCACCTATGTTGTTACCTGGTAACTACACTTATTGGAAACGACGATTCATACAATGGGTTAACGGTCGTCTACAAGCTAATCTCATACTGAAATCCATTCTTCAAGGACCATATCAAATGAAATTCATTGCTGACTCAACTGGGTTCATTGAACTACAAACTAAAGACACTTTGACTGGTTCTGATCTAACTCAATACGATGCTGATCAACAAGCTGTTTGGTACATCATACTAGGCCTTCCAAACTCCATCTACTCTAAAATGGACTTTGACGCCAGTGCTCATGAAATGTGGAAACGACTTGAATTCATGCATCTGTCATACCATGAACTCCGAATGAATCAGCTACTACAGTCATGTCTCCAAAGAAAGTTCCTGAAAAGCATTCTCCCTGCTCCACCTATCACACTTCATAGCTATCTGGAATCACCACTGACAAATCTAGTAAAGCTTGATGATGATACTACGAATGTGGATAAGACATCTAGAAAATCTCATGGAAGTGCATATTATCTGCAAGCATATCTCTCGGCACTTCACAATGAAGCACTGGTAGCGTATATAATACACCAACAAATATCGTCCGAGAATAGCACCGGTAAATATGTATCCCCGGGTCGTAATCCCAACGAAGGCTGAAACTTGGTTCGTTGGTTCGTGTTCGTGATTCGTGAAATGAATCGTGCAGGCTAAGGGAACCCTAAATTTCTACAAATAAAAGCACGTAAAAACAAACAAACACACGTAAAGCACGTAAAACACGGAAATAAAAACCTAAACGTAAAACGGGATCAAGTCTTAAATTTCCGAGCTATTCTCGGGAAAAACTAAGTCAACTAGGGAACTCCTAAATCCTAAACACAAATTCTAATTTCCTAAGGGGGTAAAATGTAAATTTAAACTCTACTTTTATTTAAAACTTTTTAATTAACTTTTTATTTATTTCATTTTACTTAAAAACTAATTTAATTAAACTAAAAGGAAAATATTTTTAAGAAAAGTGAAAATTAATTTTGAAAATCCTAAATTTACTTTAAAATACTTTTTAAAACTTAAATTATACTTTTTTTTATACCTTTTTCTATATTAATTATTAATTAAAAACTAATTTTAATTATTAATTAATTACTAAAAATGCTAAAAGTAGAAAAATAATTTGGAAAAGTAAATTTTATTTTTTTTCTTCTAAAATTATAAAAATATTAAAAACTACTTTTAAAACAGAAAAACTATTTTTATTTTTATTTATTTTTGTTTAATTATTATTAATTAAAAAGTGATTAAAAACTAAAATTAATTGAAATAAATAGTAAATGGACCTAGAAAAATCTGATTTTTTTAGGATAATTCAAAAATATTATTTTAAGACTAGGAAAAATAAAATTTTATAAAAAGCAAACACTGATAAGCACTTTGGACACAATAAGTAGTTTGACAAGAGCTTATTTATAAGCAGTTCTCAACAATTATGCACCAAAGGTTCACAGAGAGTTCTAACAACTTAAATAAGCACAAAGTAACCTAAATAAGCTGGAAAAGCACTAAGAAAAGCTAATGAGCAATAAAACCTATTGGACAGATTCTAGGCCTAAGTTCCCTACTTTGAGCTTAATTTTAAGCACTCTAATAAGCTAATTAGTGGAAGGAAATGGGGGCAAAAGAAAGAACACCTAGGATACTGTCTTAAAAACCTAGAAGCCCTAATTTTAGAACCCTAATTGAACCCTAATTTTGCCTAAGAAAAGTTACTGTAGCAACTGATATGCCTCAAGAACAGATGTTGGGTCAATTTGGGGAATCCAATTTGGCCTGCTGAATGTTATTGGATTTGTTTGCTACTGATCCTAGATTATCTATGCTAGGTGAACTATCCTCAATATCAATATCAAGCCTAATGAACAACTCTTGATCACCTAAATATGAGCCTAGATTAGCCTACTGTGGACAGGTTCTAGTAACTTGACTTTTGGAGTACAACATAAAGTTGACTAAGTTGGATTACTAATGCCTTAATCTAGTCCTAAATGATATGTTTAACTAGTTTGGGACTGAATTAACCTAAATGCACCTAATTTCTATCACTATGCAAAATATCAGATGTTAAAAACTACAAATGCAAACAGAAATTAGGATGATTAGGCTATTTTGACTTTTTGCAAGGTGACCTACTGATTTTATACCTAAACTAGCCTACTGATACCTAAAAGACTTTCATTATGCAGAGAACACTAAACAAAAACAACAAGAACACAATCAGATTTCCTAAGCCAAACACCCCTTTATTAAGCTTTTTCACTAACTTATGCAATTCTAAGCCTTAAACTATCTATTCTATAATTGAAACAGATTATTTAACTAGTATTTAAGCTCATTGAACAAGAAAATCAGGCAACTAACATCAACAACTCACAATTGCAATTTTCACTAAAACTAGGCAGTAACAATTTAAGATCTAAGCTAAAGCATACAAAGACACAATATCAGTACTTAAACAGTAATAATCAGCTATGCTAAACACTGAAAAGCCACAAGGAACAATAACTAAACTAATAGAAAAGAAATACAGTAAGGTAAAGGACACTTACTTGATAACTAGGCCATGAAAAGGAATGATATTGCTTGACAGTGAGATAAGCTCACAGAAACCATTGAACAGCTTAAATGAGCTTATCAGGGTGGGTTAGGAGCTTGTGAGAGCTTATATCACCTGGCCAACTATAATATATATATATATATATATATATATATATATATATATATATATATATATATATATATATATATATATATATATTATATATTTATTTTAAGATGACTGAAAAAGGTAAAAGCTTTTAAATGATTAACTAACTCAATTGAACTTATACTAGCTTAAAAATAAAGACTTTGAACAAAATAAGAGCTTATAACTAGAAAGGCTTGAAACGGATTAAAGAGATTTTAAAGCAAAACAAGAATTTTTATTAATTTGAAGGCTGATTACAATAAAAGAGCATTAAACTATTACAGAGAACATGAATTTAAACCCTAAATTGATACTCTAGATCCTACACACTAGCAACCATTGAGAAAGGCTCAATTTATAGGCCACTGAGGCGGTGGTTGGCTAGCCAGAAGCTTTACGAAGGCTTATCTTGTTCTTAGCATCAAATCCCATCTAGAATTCTCTTGAATTAATCACTCTTATCCATTGATCCTTCTCTTGGTTATTCCAGGTCCTTCCATCCAATGAGCTAACTTCGTTTGTACATGTTGGCAGGGGGTGATGCCTTATCTGACACTTTGGCAGAATCGTCCAGAAGATACTAGGTTCAATGATTGGTTTTACCAGGGTGAAAGGTGGGGAAGATGCACAGTAATAGTGAGGGTGAAAGTGGCGGGTAAAAGGGATTGGTTTTATTTTAGGTGTAGGCCGGGTTAGGAAGGGTATGGGCTTATTTGGGTTATGGGTTATAATTAGGTGTAGAGGGGGAGTTGGGCCTAGGTTTGGTTTTGGGTTTATGGGTTTATGATAAAAAGGGAGTTGGGTTGAATAAGGTTTTGGGTTTAATAATAGAGGGTCCGGTTTGGTTTGTAGGATTTTAGGATTAATATTGACAAGGACCAAATGTGTAAACTCTGAAAACTTAGGGACTAAGGCTGCCAACTTTTGTAATCTTCATTCCAGGGGCCTTTTGTATCATTCTTGAATTTTTGGAGGACCAGAGTTGATATTTCTTCGAATTTATCTTGAGGGACCAAAATTGACAAGTCTTCAAAGTTCAGGGACCATTCTTGTATTTTTCTCAAACTTTCTCTCCAGGGTCTTTCTTATCATTTCCTGAATCTCTAAGGACTTAGTTTGACTTATGGAGCTTCTTTTGACTTTTTAGCTCTCCCGGGTCCGGCCTTTGACTATTTCCATTTCTCGTGCTCATTTTTAATGATTTTGGTTCGGTTTTTTGTCGTTTTCTCATATTTTCTTACCTGCATGTATAAAAACACAAAAACATAGATATTTGGCATTTATGGGTGGGTTTTTGGTCTTTTTGGTCGGGTTTTGGTCAAGAAAAGGTATGTGTTTTCACACATACCAAAATCCCCCAGACTAAGATATTGCCGTGTCCTCACGCAATGTTAGGAGCTCACATCTTTGAAATCAAAATTCCTCATCTCTTTCTACTAACTTTGAAAGTAGCAAAATGTTCAAAAGAGACTATTAAACCTTAAATTCCAAAAATGCCCCGGTTATCCTACTTATTATTATTAGTTATCTATTTATTTACAACCTAACCTTATTCGGGTGACGGTATGATGACTTTC
This sequence comes from Artemisia annua, assembly GCA_014162995.1. Taxonomy (NCBI): domain Eukaryota; kingdom Viridiplantae; phylum Streptophyta; class Magnoliopsida; order Asterales; family Asteraceae; genus Artemisia; species Artemisia annua. The sequence goes on from LBNU01003011.1 coordinate 16,768, forward strand.
ATTACCCTNTACACTAGATTTAGATTTTGATTTGGCAAATTGTAATCCTAATCGTTGTGTAACGAATGATGAATCTTTAAATGCTTTAAATGTTAATGCTTCATGTGTGTTTTGTCGTAAGAGTATGTTATCTGGTGATCATTCTAAATGTGTTGCGCATTCTCTTTTATCTCGCTTTAAGAAACGTACATCAGGCAGGAAATCTAGGCTCACTAATTCTTCAAAATCTGTGCTAGGACTTATGCCTTGTGTAGTTTCTAAGAATGATATTGTCCACCCATTAGTTGCGAACAATAACCCTAGGAACATGCCATCACTTAGCGAATTCACTAAGAAAAAGGCTTTAATGATGGGGAAGATGTGTTAATTGTGCAAATATATGTCGATGACATTATTTTTGGTTCTACAAACAAAAAGTACTCAAACGCTTTTGCCAGATTAATGAAACAAAATTTTGAAATGTCAATGATGGGTGAACTTACGTTCTTCTTAGGACTACAAGTTCATCAGTCACCCCGTGGAATTTTCCTGAATCAGTCCAAATACGCTCTTGAGATAATTAAGAAACACGGAATGACCAGTTGTGATACTTACAATACTCCTATGGCCAACACAACTAAGTTAGATGCGGATCCAAATGGGAAACCAGTTGACCCTACAAAATACCGTATTATTATTGGGTCACTCATGTATCTCACTGCTAGTAGACCGGATATTGTATTTGCTGTATTTATGTGCTCTCGATATCAGTCCAGTCCTACTGAACGTCACCTCAATGAGGCTAAGAGAATCCTTTGATACGTAAAGGGAACCATTCACTTGGGGATCTGGTATCCGAAGGATTCCGGTTTTGAACTAATAGCTTTTTCAGATGCTGATCATGCAGGGTGTATGGATACACGCAAAAGTACTTCTGGTGGTTTGCAGTTTCTTGGAGATAAACTCGTGTCTTGGCAATCAAAGAAGCAGGATTGCACCTCACTTTCGTCAACAGAAGCTGAATATGTAGCCATGTCTGCCTATTGTGCACAAGTCATTTGGATGTGTACACAGCTAATGGACTATGGTTACTTATTCAACAAGATTCCGATGTATTGTGACTCGAAAAGTGCGACAGCAATCTCGTGCAACACGGTTCTGCATTCAAAGTCTAAGCACATTGATCTCCGTTATCACTTCATCAAGGAGCAGGTTGAAAAGGGTACAATAGAGTTATATTTCGTGGGTACTGAATACCAACTGGCAGATTTGTTCACAAAACCTTTAGCTCCCTCAAGGTTCGCTGAACTAGTCCACCGGATTGGTATGCGGTGTTTGACTCCAGATGATCTAAAATCTTTTCTTGAAAACAATTAACTGAGTCAAATACCAAAACCATTTTTGTATATATTTTAAAAAAATGAAAAATACAAAATCAAAAATTTTCAAAAATACCAAAAAGATTTTACATTTTTTAAGTTTTATTTCTATTTTTTTTCTCTCGTTTTTCAAATGCATGTACACTACCTTCATCAACACTTCAGTTTATCAAAAAGTTCCTAATTTTCATACCAAGTGTTGAGGGGGATAAAATGTTCTTCAATATTCAAAAATCTTGTGCAAACATGTGTACTTGCATATTTCAAAAAGTTACGATGTTATCTTGTTATAATGGTGGAACGTCACAGGTTATCTCTCGTATCATTTCGTTCACTTTTCTTATTTCCTTTTAGCTCAGTATGTCTTTGCTATTAATGGTCCATGCATTAAACTGTTAAATGTTAAAACCTTGGACCTTATGAATGTTTGTCATGAAGTCTAGGGACCATTCTTGCCAAAATGGAAAACTTTCAAAAACATAAACAAAACAAACACCCCCCCCCCCCCGTCATTTTCACTTGTATCAAAAATTCAAAAAACAAACACACCCTTTACAATCTCACGGCCGAAATTCAATCTGCAAATCCGTACTCTAAATCTCCAAACCGTAAGTGTTTAAACAATCTTTGGCCTATTCTAAAACATGGTTTTTAATGAATTAAGTTTTTAACGGCTAGATTTTTCACAATTGCGCTTTCGAAAACTAGGGTCTCGCTATATTCATAAGTACATGATTTCCGTGATTTTTGGTTAAAATTTCATAGGGCTTTTGATGCTACATGCTTCCTAATCATGCCAGAAACGTTTAATCATTACAATATTCATGTTTAGATGAATTTCGATACTTAGGGTTTTCTGTACGAATTGGGTTTTATTGATTAAGTGTTGTTTAGTTTAATTTCTGTGTTGGGATATGTTTGTTAGTGTTATTGTAACTTGTTTTTGCACTTTAATTGTTCTAAACATCTCGTTCGCAAGTTTTCGATAATTAGGGTTTATGTTCAAATTGGGGTTTTCATTTGTGTGTTCTTGAGTCTAATTAAAATGATTATATGTGCTCTAGTAAGTGTTAATTGTTATATTTCATAAGTGTTACAACGTGAATTCTCGTAATAAATGTTCTAGATAATTTTTGAGCTCGTTAGTTTTCGAGATCTTTTGAATGTGCATTTGATGTGTTTCTAATTGTTGTTTCACACTCAATACACAGGTATTCATTCAAGGATTCAAAGATTTCGCTGAAAACGTATGTCTACAAAGAATTCGAAAATTCTTGTATAAGAATTTTTCGAGAAAATTTTTCGAGATCTTTTCTCGATAATTTTATCGAGATCTTTCAAAATTTTTTCGAGAAATCTCCTTAACAATAGTTATCGAGATCACTTTGAAAACTTTCGAAATCTCTCAACAAAATTATCGAGATCCTAAAATTTTCGAGATCTTCTTAAATTATCAAGATCATATAACTTTCGAGAACTTTCAAAAACTTTCGAGATCTTTCATGGTTATCGAGAACATATGGAATGTGTTATCGAAAACTTTTGCTCAAGTTATCGAGAACTTTTGGTCATCAAGTTTTCGAGATCTTTCTTAAAGAAACTTTCGAGATCATGTTGTACAAAAGTTATCGAGAACTTTATAAGTAATAGTTATCGAGAACTTCATTTATCATATTTTCGAGATCATACTTAACGCATTTTTTTTTCATTCACATGTATTGTAACTTTTCAAAAACTTGTACTATGAATGAATCCTTATGAATGTGTATGAAGTTTGCGTTGTAATAAGGTTTATTAATTTGTGCTTGTGTAGTATTGATGATCATGTTATTATTAGACGTCTGTGCTTTAAATGTTAGATTGCTAAGTCTTATGAAATACATGTTGATTGATAATACTGTCACATATTAATTAACTGGACCATAAATGCAACATATAACTTATGCATCTTTGAATTTCAAACATGGATGAAGACTAATGACTAACGAATCTGGATGTTTGGTTTCATGACTTTACATTTACAGAACACAATGGCTCAACACAATGAATCTGTCCCAGAACAAACTCTGCCACTACTCACACTTGGTGAAATTGTCCTAGCAGACTACAACGTTATCATTGACCAAAACAATTCACGCATTGACTTCAACAAACTCAGTATTCCAGAAGATACATGCAAGATTGTCAAGGACATACTGCTAGCTCATCCGTGCAAACCAATGCTCACTAAGTCTACATCAGTACCAATCTTCTACATTCATCAGTTCTGGTACAGTGCTAGGGCTAACTTGGACGATATTTCATTCACTGTCAAGCTGGATCGTCAGGAATACACAGTAGATCTTGATGTTCTTCGAACCGTTCTTATGTTACCGACACCCAATGAGTTTCATCCTATGTTGACCGAACTTGAAATCCTGGATTATCTAGGATACGATGTTCCAGATAATCAATCACTCACCAGACTATCGAAGTTCAACGTCAAATATCTGCCACAACCATGGAGAACCTTCTACATGTTGATAGTCAGATCAATTGTTGGAAGGAGGAGTGGTCACGAGCATCCACGATTGGAGCACCTGCAAGTATTTTGGGGAATGATGAGCATGAAACCGATTGACTTTGCCAGATCCATAATGAGCGACATGATCCATCACATTCAGACTGACCGTGAGAGGACCGTGATTCCGTTCGTTAGGTTCACAAAGATGCTTATCGAACACTTCTGTGAGAAAACACCTGATTACATCAAGAGCATGCAAGACCAAACAGAACCCAAAGACATCTACAACAAAGACTTCAGGATCTCCTTCTTCAAAACCATCAGGTTTGTTCCAAGGACGAAAGGAATGAGAATCCCAGACCACTTTCTGGATGAAGAGATTCGAAAGACACAAAACTTCAAGATTTATGATAAAGCCTTTCAAGCTGGGCAAGTTAGCCACATTGGTGAAGAAGAACCAGCTTCTATAGTTCAAACCCGAAGCAGAAGAGGTGGCAAGTCAGGAAGTACAAGCAGTACCACAACTTCCCAACAATCTAAGACTGTACTGAAACCACCCACCAGACCAAAGAGGAAAGCTGCACCAAAACAGATTCCTCAAGATGAACCGTCAGCTTCATCGTTAGAAACAGAAACTGAATCTGATTTCGGTTCTGAATCAGATGACGAAGAAGACTTTGAAAGAAGATCTAAAGCACAAGATGATGAAGAGGAGTTTCCTGTACTCGAACTTGCTAAAAAAATAAGCAAGGAAACTTCTCAGAAGGAACAAAAGAAAGGAACAGGGATCACCATTAATGAACCCAGTGGTGATTTTCATGATGAAGAAGATGCAAATGAACCAGTTGGTGAACGACTAGTCGACAAACGCAAACTGAAAAGCGTTATTGTCGATCCTAGAGCAGAAGAAAAGCAGCACCTGAAAGAACTAAGAGAAGCTGCACTCCTCAATCTCCAACATCCCCAGCCTCATCAACAACCGCTCAACATAGAGGCACAAGAGGGTGGCTCAAGTAGCACTGCAGTTCCTCCTTCATCACAGACTGAAACCGAACAACGTGATCCAAAATGGAACATTATTATGAAGGAAGCTATAGAGGATGATACTGAGAAAGAGCAGAATGAGTTCATCACACCTGAGTTCATTGATCAGGTTCAAAAGGAAGAAGAACTGAAAAAGAAAGCAAGTGAGGAGTCTGAAAGATTGATTAGTGATGTACAAGATGAAGAATTCTTTGACACCGATCAATTCATCGACACACAATCTCATTCATCTTCAAAGGATCCTCCGATTCCCTCAGGCACACCTCCAAGGGATCCTTCACCTCCTCCATCAGAACCTGACCACGAATCATCTTCATCATCATCACATCATTCATCTCCGCCACCAACAAAGAAAACATCGAAAGACAAATCAATCAGGAAGAAGAAGGGAAGCAAATCATCCTTGACAGCATCACAAAGGATCAGACAAGCTGTTGCTATGGCTAGGCAAAAGAAGAAGGAGACACAACCTCAAGATGGAGACCTTAAAGACCAAGTTCAAAAGCTCTCAAAACAGGTCAAAACTTTGAATACTCAAGTCAAGGATCTCCAAGACTCTACGGGATTGGTTCAAAAGCTACTTCAAGCAGATATGAGCAGGATGATCAATGAATACACTGCCGAATACCTTAACGATAATCTTGCTGCAATTGCTCAACCAGCAGTGTCAGAACTTCTTGAGCCAATTCGTTCAGAGTTGAATACCAGGATCAAGCATAGCATCCAACGCATGCTTCAGTCTACTCCTTTCTACCTCCGCACAGACAGGGCTCCTCCATCACCAACTGAACTTTCAACCGAACAACTACAAGCCCTGTTAGCTGCTAAGCTCAGAAATAAGGAAGACAAGACTCCTGAAGAATCAACAATGTTTGAGGCACTCCAAACTATTGCCTCAAAAGAGTCATGCAAGGAAGCCGCTGGCAAACACAAAAGACAAAGGAAGGATGATGATCCTGATGCCGATCCCAAAAGCAAGAAATCAAAGACATCAGAAGGACCATCGTCTTCTCATAAGCCAAAGAAGACTTCCAAGACTCCACCATCAAAGCAACATGCACCTGCATCAGGCTCCGGTCCAACTCAGTCAGAAGAGCCATTTATGCTTCAACCAACTGATATTCAGGAAGAACCCGAATCATCAATCCCCGAATCACAAATTCCCGAATTTCAAGCTGGTCCATCATCAACTACAAAGACCAAAGAGAAAAGGAAATCCACAAAGTCAAAGAAGAAGAAGAAGAAGTCTACTCCTTTCTCATGGTTAGATGTGGAAGAAGCTCCTCAATCTGATTGGCTGACCGAGATGATCAAAGCACAACCACCACTTGAAGCCGAAGAACCACTGCCTGGAAATACTTTGCAGATGACTCAAAGTATCATAACGGAACTTCAAGTTGAAAGGTTGACCAAAGCTGAACTGAAAAGGATCAACCGTGAAGCTATGGACTTTCTGAAGAAGAGATCAGGGAATAAAGTTGAACTCGAATACCACATGGAGAACATTGCCTGCGCACTTTCTGGCACGTTCGACTGGCTCAACCCTGAATCCAACATCGACACAGAAAAGAAAGACAAAACTCCCTACTTCACTGACTGGACAAAACCATTGCCTCTTCTAGGCTTTCCTGAGAAACCCAAGATTCCATACCGACACTTCTTCAACAACGACCTCAGATACCTTCAACACGCTCACGAAACTTCCAAGGAACGATACGCATCTTCACTGACGATTTCCGTTCCAGCTGCCAGATACGAATTACCAGACATTGAAGAGACTGCACCAATTTTCAGCAAATCAGTTGTCACTTACAACAGGGACGCTCTTCTCGGTATTCAACATTGGCCTGAGAAACGAAAACTCGGCTACACCCACAGATTACATCTCAAGTCAAGTGAAAATGTGAAGCAACCGCTTCGTATCGTTGCAATCATGGAAATCGTTGAAGAGAAAAGATTCAACTACGCTTTCATGAAAGAAATCATCGTCAAGAGACTGGATGAGAAGCGATACAAGTTTTGTGAAGCAGACTTCCCAGATCTGAACCTGAACGACATCGAAGACATGTATTTGCTAAAGGTTCAAGGAAAGATGCTCAACTTCGAAAAAGATACACAATACAACTTCATCGCGTCTCTACTACTCTACATCAGACGGGTTATAGTTCAAGAAAGAGTGGAAGATCTTCAACTAGGCATGGAAAGTTATCAAAACAACATCAACCTCACCAAACCACAACTCATGTTCGCTGGAATTCTAGAGCTATCACAGTACACTCTCGTGCAACAACCATCATTTGGAGTCATCTACCTCAACAAGAAGAATAAACTTCGTCTTATGAGGTTCGATGAAATTCCGAAGTTTTGTGACGAGACACTTCAAAGAGTTCGTGATGGGTTGGCAGAAAGTTGGATGATGAAAAGAAGAGGTTAAAAGAGGGTCGAGAAACGAGGTGGAAAGCTAATGGACGAAGAATGATTCGCAACTTTGTCCATACCATTGAAGAAAGGTTGTACCGTCGTCAACAGATCAGGAGGTTGGAAAGCTACATTGGTGCTCGACCTTCATTTCCGGTCTTGACATTTAGACAACCTGATCCACAGTTCACAGACTTTGATGCATAGCCGAATGATGAACTTCAACTCCCATTCTTCCGGTAGCAAAATTTCAATATTTTCATGGATTGATTTGTAATTACTACGGCTTGTGCACACATAACAGTGTACAACCCGCACTTTGTACTTAAAGGACCCTGTGATACGCATCAGTGCTACAATCCTCATATAAGGAGCGAAAGCTTCTTACTTTTGAGTAGAATTAATCAAACTTTTCATGATTTCTACAATTCTGCTCAAAAGACAAGTATTACACCTCAATAAGTAATCACTTGTTGAGGGGGAGTACTTGATTTCAAACATCGTTCTAAAATCTTAAAGTCTTGATTGATTTCTCCTCATAAGACTCAAAAAGGCATATTTTAATCAAAACGTTTACAAAAACAACAATTGATATGCTATTTTTGAGGGGGAGAAGATGAAAAGTGATTAAAATATGATGTGAAAAGTCTTATCTTGTGCGAGCTCGACTCAGAATTGACCCACGAATTGACGAAACAACAAATGTTAGTATTCGAAAGGATTTATCCGAGTAGAAAGTACTGTTTCGAGAAACTCTTTATAGACGTTTACTTTGACGGGTCTAACTTCCTTTTAGGAATGTTAACAACTTCAAGTTAGTTATTAGGGCTAGTTATCACCTAAAAACTGATAATGTATCCCTTTAACTAAGCAACGTAAACGTGTCCCTCGGGTACATGTCTATTAAGAGTGGATCAATTCAAAAAGTGCCAACTCTTCCCGCATATGCAAATTTCTGAAAACATTCATAAGCATATGTGGAGGGGGAGTCTTTTATAAGAAATCCAAAACCTCAAAGTGTTAACAAAAAGTTTTATACTCATAAACACTTTGAGAGATTTTCAATGATTTGGTTCAAAGGCATCAATAGGATAGTCATGAAGTTACAAGGTGACTAAGGATAGGAATTACCGTCCTATGATCCGCCAGAACCGGAGGGATCTACCCAAGGACATCACCAATAGTTAGAAATTAGAAGTCCTTAGGTATGATATAACAAAAGAAGAAAAGAATGAAAGGAGCAAGAAGGGGTTGAAGAATTAAAAAGAAAATGAATGAAAAGGGTGAAAAGAAATAGCCCTCCATTTTATCAACATTAGGTCAGACACCGGGTTCAATTCATATGCTACTAGCAGTTGCTAAGGCGACATCGGTATTGAAGATAAAGACATCATGGACCCAGTGAAGCAATGCACCTAAACCTTCTTAGCCACTCAGGCATCTCTCAAAAGATGTTTGTTTCATTCTCACGGGGAACCAGTGTAATCTATCGATCGTCTATTAGAGATGGTTGATATTGAAACAGGAGGCCCTCTGCTCCATGCCTCCGCATAGGAAACCAAATATGCACTTATCGAGTCTAGAGCCACGAGATAACATATAAGATCTCTTAGGAACACATAATATTTCTACACTAAGTGTCTTGCATCATTGGACACTAAGTGTAAATTATCGAGTCCTTCGCAGATCTTAGCAATCTGCCTTGAACGTTTACGAGGGATTTACTTATGTATTTCTCGAATGATTGAACGGAAATCCTGCTAGGGTCAACATCAAACAGCCCTGACAGCAGGTCACTTCGGTGATTCCTTGTGGATTACGCTTAGTGTGTTCGATAGTTGCAAACGCTCTACAATCGTGGGGTGATCTCCAGCGACTCACCTAATCGTGGGTGTACTTATGTATGTCTGTGTAAGCCCTCTAGGGGGTATCCGATTAGGAACGGCCTTGGCAAGGATTAGAAGGAGTCTTCACACTATGCTGTTGA
>LBNU01003011.1:26307-36994 GCA_014162995.1 Artemisia annua
TGACAGCAGGTCACTTCGGTGATTCCTTGTGGATTACGCTTAGTGTGTTCGATAGTTGCAAACGCTCTACAATCGTGGGGTGATCTCCAGCGACTCACCTAATCGTGGGTGTACTTATGTATGTCTGTGTAAGCCCTCTAGGGGGTATCCGATTAGGAACGGCCTTGGCAAGGATTAGAAGGAGTCTTCACACTATGCTGTTGACAAATTCTAACTCCGAACTTGTAAGTACCGGATGTTTTATTGCTAACTGTCTCAATGCATGTACAACCACCATTCTGAACACCAGCTTCCACATGCTGATACTTGCATCTCAACAAATATGAAAGATCTCATGAAAGATCGAAGCAACATTTAAGTCAAAGATAGATTCCATGCCAAAAGAATCTACAAAGTGATAAGACAACGATCTAAAGCAAAGCAACATTCAAAGAAGGATTCTACGTCAACACTAAGAATCTTCATCAATGAAAAGAGAGCTACACACGAATGAAAGTTTCAAACGTTAAAGATGTATGAGCATGTCGAAAAGATGCAGATCCACTGGAGTCTAAGAGAGTGACGAATTGCAGATTACGACATCAATTGATCACTAATTCACTATCACATCATCAAAGATAAAGAACAAAGAACGATGAATCATTTCTACTAATCATATCTTCGAAGACGTCTAAAGCTATGAAAGTCAACTACTAAAGTCGAAAGACAAAGACGTCAAGCAACCTCAAATGACCGTGACGAATATCACTCCTTCATAACCGATCCTTAGGGGGAGATTGTTAGGATCTAAGTTTATCAATATTTATCAAGTCTCGGTTATTTCAGAATTTGTAATAGGTTGCTATTATATTTCTTTACATATGTTTAAACGTTGAGAGTCCAATAAGTGTCCAATGGGCTTGAAGCCCACGAATTAGAAAGATAGGGAGGAGAGGAGTGTTGCCCTACTCCTCACCTATATATAGGACTCTATGTAAACATTATAACTTGTTGGTTATTTCATTATCTTAAGAAAACTCTTGCACTTTTACCGTTCATATTGATCTAATCAACCAAACTCTATTTCTCATCTTATTTCTATACTTATGTTTACAATATGGTGACCTAACAGGGTGATTTATTGATCTTCTACATGGTTTTCTACTAATCTATATGTGTGTGATTTTTCATCAAGTTATAAGAAAACCATGGGTTATCTATTTATAGGTAAACAAGCAAAGTAGTTTTCCAAAACTACTTTCCAAGACTTACAAAGACATAAACCATGGGCTACTAAATCTTTTCATATCTATGCATGTCAAATAAAGATTCTACAAGTCAACACACAATAGTTTGAGTGAGAATCTTTCCATATGTGTAAGACATCTTACACATGATGCATGCCATGATGTAATATATATATATATATATATATCTATTTTTAGATTAAGATTTGTATGAAAGTAAACTTGTAGAATGTATATATATTGCCTAAGTAATATTGTTTTAGTAAGTTAATGAGTTACTAAAAATGTTTGATTCCTAATGTCATCACATTTTTATCATTTGTAAAACTTACTAATATTACTTTAACACCTAAAGTAGCACTTATTCTATTTTGCACCTAAAGTGCACTTTGACACCTAAAATACTTAAAGACTCTAAAAGTATTTTAGTCATTCTAAATGGTTGGTCAAGGGGTTTGATCATAATGCCACATAACAAACATGTACGAACCTGTGTTGTAGCATACGAGGACTCGAGACGTTGAGAGGTGTTGAATGTTTGTTGAGACAAAATAAAATTACAAGTAACTTGTACATTTTACGTTATGTATCAAGTTATATGTTTTTCATCAATCAAAACAAACGAGACTGTATAGATTAAATATCGTAATATTTGCACTAACAATCTCCCCCTTTTTGATGATGACAAAATATGTAAACAAGATAGATAGTAAAATGTAAAAAGTTACTTGTGTTCTTATAACTTACTTGTATCTGCAACACCTTCTACATTTCCTTCTCCGTTTACACTCTTTTCCCCCTTTTGTCGAAACTAAAAGGGTGTGTCCTTGGAGTTAACTTCATTTCTCCCCGAAATGGCGAGCTTGCATCATCCCTAGTGAAGTTAAGTAATCCACTCCAATTTCCTATGGTTGTTGCGTCCCTTAGGTTGTTAGCGGATCCATGGATCAAATTTAGATCTTAAACCTACATCAAGGTTAGTGCTGTGCAACATAAAAATTATATGAAAAATGATATGAAATGCATGTTGGACTATGTTGACTTATCTCCTTCTTTTTGTCGAAACACAAAAGTGTGTCGAAGAATGAGAATAAAAATGAATGCGTGCATGCTCCCCCTTGAATGTAGCTCCCCCTTGATAAATACTCCCCGTTGCTAGGGTACCAACGTATATGATGCAAGAAATAAGAAAGCTAGAAAAACAAAGGTTAGTGCATGATCGACTCCCCCTTGATCAATACTCCCCATTGCTAGGGTGCCAACGTATATGATGAAAGGATGAAGAATCCTACAAAATAAAGGTTAGTGCAAGATAGTATAATATGCATTCAATAAATGCTTGACGGAAGCTCCCCATTGCTTTAGGGCATCAATATGAACCTACAAACCAAATATTAATAGACTAGAAGCTTTGTTAGTGGACACGTATGTCATATACAACCAAGTGTATATGATGGTGAACCTACAATGAAAAGATTAGTGCAATGTATTTCATCTAAAAAAAATAAGAAAAATAAGGTGTATTCTTCTAATAAGAATTACAATTAAAATAAAAATGCGAGTATAATATGATAAAATCCCTCAAAGTAATGCCTAGACGAGAAATTAAAATATTGAGAGTTAAGGTGAGTGGTGCACGTGTTGGTGTTAGAGAGAATGCGAAATTGTGAAAAATATAAAAAAATCTGCAGGTTACTGGCGGCACCAAACGACTACACGGGCGGAACCCTCGTTTTGGTTCCGCCTGGTCCGCTGGGCCAAAACTGGGAATACCCAGAAATTACACGGGCGGAACCCAAAATTTGGTTCCGCCATTTCCGCCAGACTCAATATTCTTAACAGACTAGCTTTTCGACGGTCGAAACGATTTTCTAATTCCGTAATTTTTCCTAAAACAGAAGCGCAATATTAAATCTGATTGGGAAATGACAAAAAGGCAAGTAAAAACACACGTATCGATAGAGTTTGAACGAGGGCTAACGATTTTCATTATACTTTAGTAAAAGTATTGAAAATTTGACTACATCACAAGATCGATAGAAGCAGGTTTTACGCTAATCCATGGTGGTGATGATTAGTGAAAGAGTTGATGAAAGGTGGTGGTTAAAATGCATGAATTTAGAAACTCGTATATATAGCAAATGCCATAACGAATATAAAGATTGGAAATATAGACTTATGCAATCTAAAATTCACAACTTAAAGGGATAAAGGAATATGACTTATGTAATTTCCAGAGAAAAGGAAAATGTGAATGGACATTGATATTCAATGACGGCTATGGGTTATGATTTGATCGATTAGGATTGACGCTAATAAAAACAACCTACGTTTAGAAATAATAACCTATATCGAACGACAATAGATGAAAGAGTACTAACATGGTTTAGTCCTATATGACCTTTAATGACATTATCATCTACCAAAGATGATGTATCATGCCATAATGTATGCTTGAATGGATTCAAAAAGAAGTGAAGACAATAAGCACCTAGAAACAAACATTTCATAAGAAATGAATAAAGAATACTAAGAACCTATATGAGGATGAAAATGACATTATGAGATGGGAGAGTGTTGGTTAAACCGATGTGTTGAGAAAGTGTTGGGAATGACGGTTTTGATTAATATATCGTTTGCACTGACAATGACGTGCATGATATGTGTTGAGTACGAAAGGATGAGATCCTATGATGGTGTTCTAGAAAATGAAGTTGTGAAGTCCTAGTTTAAGAAAGATCCTAGACTCCATTAGTTGTTGGTTATGGAGATGAAGAACTTTGTCAAACACATGATGTATTTTTCACTTGATGAGATATTGGTTAAAAGGGCTTGAACACTTGTGGCTTTGTGAACCAATTTTAACTAAATGGTGTGTACCTATGTGTTGGTATTTTAGGGTGCAAGAAACATGAGTAGTTCTTTAAATGGTGTGTACCAAACATTACTAAGAAACATGGTGTGTACCTATGTGTTGTTCTTTAAATACATTTTGACAAAATACAAATATGTGAATGAATTTCTCTCCGACTTAATCGGTGGACATTCAACATATTGTGTAATGCATCGTATAAAGAATGACGATAAAGTGTTTGGGAGGTTGAAGGTTAATGAGAGCGATGAGCTTAGTAATGTTTTTGCGGATGTTGGTTAGCATACAAAGAACTTCATCCATGAAGTCACGTAGCTCTTCTCTATCGATGCGACATGATCTCATGACGAGGCATGTAGTTTTCTCAGAGGAGGTGGAAAGGATTAGAGTATTGTTATAGCTAAATAGTGATGGAAGTGATTTTTGGAGAGCGGAAGCAATAATGCGATTTAGAAAGAGGTCGATTGAAAGATACCCAAACACAAATTTCAAATCTCTAAGACTCAATCCTATTAGCATTAAACTATATGTAGGTGAAGGGATTACAATTATGCAAGATGAGCATATAAAAGATAGAACAAAGTGAGATGGCAAGTGATTAGTTCTTAATTCACAAAAACAAATTTGTTTTTGAGAAAAGATGTCACCAAGATAAAAATCTAAAGATATTATCTTATTCAGACAACATATTCGACTACTAGACATAAAGTTAACACATGGCTAGATAGTATCATACAATTATGCAAGATGAGCATATAAAAGATAGAACAAAGTGAGATGGCAAGTGATTAGTTCTTAATCCACAAAAAACAAATTTGTTTTTGAGAAAAGATGTCACCAAGATAAAAATCTAAAGATATTATCTTATTCAGACAACATATTCGACTACTAGACATAAAGTTAACACATGGCTAGATAGTATCAACAAAAACAATCATATTGAGCAAGAGCATGACATAATACGAAATACTTTCATTGTAAAATTGTTTTGTTGTTAAGCTTAGACACTTAAGCATATAACAATCAATGTGAGTAATTTGTATGATAAAACGACTTCGAAATGTTTATCATACCAAAAGTACTTTGACAAATTATAAGTGCACACGTAGTGAACAAATATTGTGACAAAGTCATGAAAGAAACAAGACGAAAAATTTATGCAACCCATGTTTAAATGATAACATTTTGGAGTATGTATTATATAGACCATCCTAAGCATGGATCTAATGAATGACCGAGAAAGACACAAGCATTCAAATATATAAATATCATATAAAGACATCATGTATCAAAATGACATACCATGAGTTTAACAAGTAACACGTTAATCATGCAAAACATCATATACATAAAGAGTGAAAGTATCATATAAATCATGTTAATATATAGTAACACGAAACATATAAGCATGCAGGCATCATAAAGAAATAACCAAGGTTTACACATGAATCAACCAAATAGTTAACATGGTTATGTTAAGATGTCCAATAATTATCAAACAAATAACATGTAATAGACACATGTATGTGTAATGCATGAGATTTTATTCTTTGTGTTTGGAATCTACGATTGAATGATCTAAAAGGTGACATCTTTAAGCATGTGTTACGCAAGTGATTTGGTCATCCAAGACCAAGAGATGAGTTTGTGTGTGATAATGAAATATGATAAGAACGTTCTCAAGAAAGCTCTTTGGAACAGGAATCTAAGTGAAGTTACCAACTTCAATAGATCTTGTGTATGCTCTAGAGATAGGATTTGAACTAGGTTATGAGCAAGGTTTGGTTATGATGAACGTTTGAAAGGAAATAGACACATATAGTGTCTTTCAATAAGTAGAATTATTAAGTGGAATAAAGTCATCATGCTTATGAAGGCAAAAATGACAAGATCATGAGAAAGCTCTAGATGTTTATTTAAGATCATTTACCCCATTAGGTAAAATGAAATCTCTTGTACCACAACCGTTCATGTTGCAAGGAGAGAGTGATGCATAGGATATACATTATCCTTTTAACAAGATGAAAAACTCATGATTACTTGTGCATAATGTTTTTCCAAAACATCATGTTTTTCTAGATGAAGGTATGAAGCCAAAGTGTTTGAATCAGATAGTGCTATCCTAAATATGCTTGGTCTCAAGATTATAATAGATGATGACAAGAGGAATTAACTCGAGTTTCTTATGTATACTCCTCAAGAGTCATTGTTGCTCGGGGTACTTGAGGTTGGCTTTGAGATTGCATTTTAACATATGTTGTTAAGATGTTGATTTAAGGTTTAATGAAACTTATGCAAAAGTTAAAAGTATTACCAATACTTTAATAACTTGTGAAAGTGGTACTACTTAAACCTAGTGTAACTGAATGTGAGATTCATGCTCATTTGATGGTAAAGGTTCTAATCCTATAGGTGGTAAGGTATGGTTGAGTGTTTTGGACAAAGGGCTTTGTGAGCAATGTACTCAATGAATTCAAACGATGGTAAGAATGGTGGATTGGTTGATCTAGGTGGTAGGTCTTCTAGTGTGTCTTAATAAAGATGTGGTGATGTAGAGGTTTGTTGTGCTATGGAAGTACTTAAGTTTCATAGATGTTAAAAGTAAAACGGGGTCCATAACTAGTGAGTGAAGTTCTTGAGGTTTTGGTTATGTTTGTGAAGCTTAGGGGCTGAGATATATCACAGAAGTGAATGAGATGATGGTGAACGAACAAGTGAACTTAAGTACTCAATGTTCAATGATGAAGACCTATTGTCATTTGTTTTACCCCTATTGATTGAGAGAGTGTTAGGATAAGTATTTTAACATATGTTGTTAAAATACTTGGGTGTGGGTTCTTTCGGATGTGACTTTTAATGACTACAATCGTAAGTCAAATTTATTTGAATATTTTGGACGAAATACTTAAGTTGTCAATCCTACTTTGTTGAGATTGGATAGTACTAAAGGATAGCAAGACTTGATAATACATCTATAATTTAAGTGTAAGTTATGACCTGATGTAAATCCTTATCGTCTTGAAGGATGACACATTACTTTCATGTTAACCAAGTGAGGTAACATATATAGATACAAGACAATATCTACAGTCACAAGTTAGGCTTGTGATTTTGATACTATATGTAATCTTTGTAAGGAACGAGTCCGGATTAGTTAGGAAGTTGTCAAGTCACTAAATAAGTGAAGCTAATGGATGAAGGATGAGTTAAGGATGAAAGAATGTAGTAACCGTGGGTAATGATTACAAAACATTTGTGGTTAGGAACCCACGGATGGCAAGGAACCAAATAAAGGGTTCCTTCCTTTATGTAGAAGGGTTCCTTAGGTGAGTTTTGTTTAAATTGAATTTTTGGCGGGAAGTGGTTTCCTATTGGTTCTAATAAGTAAAAATGGTCCTAATATGTTAATGAATACTGAGGAAAATGTTTCTCACTAAAGTGAATGATTTGGTGTTTGAGAAAATGTGAAATTAAGAAAAATGAAAAAGTTTTCTACAGGCACTGGCGGAACCAAACGATTACACAGGCGGAACCCTGAATTTGGTTCCGCCTGGTCCGTTGGGCCAAAAACTGGATTACCCAGCAAATGCACTGGCGGAACCCAAAATTAGGTTCCGTCAGATCCGCCAGGCCAAAAAAAAACTGAATAAACCAGGTTTTTGACGCGGGTAACGATTTCCAAATTTTCCGAAAATTCTTGGAACATAAACTTAAATATATATCTAATTAGGAAATGCCAAAAATGAATATAGAAATATCCTTACCGATAGACTTTGACTGGGGGCTAGCGAATTTCACTATACTTAGTGAAATTTTCATAAACTTGAAAATTTGACAATATCTCAAATGTTGTCTACCTGCATATCCGTTAGTACAAGACATTGTACAAAGATAACAAAAGATTCTAGAGGTACAAATATCCATGAAACACATTGTTTAACTACCACATTGTTCAAATTTCAAGTTGTGCCAAACACTCCTTTACAAAGGACATTTATCGACTCCCGAAACCCGTTCAAATATCCTACTTATACTTGGAACATATGCACCTAATTAGATGTGATAGATTAAAACCAAAAACACATATTTTAACACATGTTAGCATATAGATCAAGTCGAGGATTATGAACTTACCATAAATGGAAATTAAGCCAAACATGGAAAATTGATAACAACAAAGTGTTATCGTCCAAACATGATATGGTTAGTTTACATGATCAATCAAAGATAAGTTTCTATCTTATAGCACGACACATTCATTAAACATCATGTGAAAACGTAGAGGGGGGTGAATACGTTACCGTTTAAAAACTTTATTACTTGTTGTATCACCATTTTAGCTTGTTGTAATATGAAAGATGTTACTTGTAGTTTATGACCAACATAACTTGAAACATGTTATCACACAAGTACAATCAACAAGTCACAACACAAGCAATCACATCATGCAAACGTCAAAGTAGCGCAATAAGTAAAAGGAAAGTGCAAACCGTTCACAACACGAGTATTTATCGTGGTTCGGCTACAAGGACTCTTTTCCTTGCCCTACGTCCACGCCCCGAGTATCTAACTTGAGAGTTACTTCACTAGATCAACAACCTCCCTTCTTGGCGGAGAAAACCTTACACGTCGCTTACAAGTTTACCGACACTAAGCTAGATGTCGAGTTCTTTTACAAGGGTACAACCACTCCCGTCGTCGCTTATACAAATTACCGACACTAAGCTAGATGTCGAGTTATTTACCAAGGGTACAACCACTCCCGCTATGTTTTGTGGCCCAACATAAAAACCTTGTGTTTTATGGCACAAACACATAAACCATCTAATCTATCTTGAGATGACACAATGATGATCCATGACATAAAAGTCTAATGGATGTAAAATGACTAATCTACATGAACTTCTTGAATAAGAAGTCTTCAATCATAGAGGATGTCAAGTGCCCTTGAATCTTCATATGTTGGAATGCTTTCATGAATGATTACTTCAAGATCTTTTAACCTTCTTGGTGGATCATGAAGTATGATATGCTTACAACAAAGATGAATGTTAGAAGCATTATGATCATTATAGAAAGGGTGACTAATGGGTGTTTCTACATGGTTTTCTACTACACTATGTGTGTGTGGATTTTCATCAAGTTTCCAAGTGAAACAACTTGTTCTATTTATAGGCAAACTAGTTAAGAAGTTTTTCTAAAACCATGTTCTATAAACAAACAAAAGATAAAACCATGTTCCTAAACCATTACTATTCTAGTCAACATTGACAAGACTTCAAACTAAATGTTGACAAGACAAGACACATTTAAAAGACATATGCATATCCTTGAAACTAAATTTTGACAAGACAAGACACATTTAAAAGACATATGCATATCCTTGAAACTAAATGTTGACAAGACAAGACTTACATGTTTCCTAGTCAACTTACAATGTCACATCAAGTAAATAATAATTAACATGCATTGAACCAAATATAGAATGCTAGTCAAACACATAAATGTCACATCTAGTAAATGATCTTTTGCCAAGGTAATTTCTAAATATAGTTTTCCATTTTATGAAAAATACATTTAGACAAATGTATATACTAACTTAAAAAGGTAAGTTACTTGTATATGAAAAATATATTAGCTAGCTATATACTACCTCCTTCCCATATTAAATGTCCACTTTGAATTTTCAAAGTCTTTTTTTTTTATCAACTTTGGCTCTAAATATTTTTTATTGTGTTACATAATACATGATGCTAAATGTATGTATAAATTGAGTTTTAAATGTATTTTCGTTAAATATAATTTTCATCAAGTGTTATATAACACAAACAAATATATTTAAGGTCAAAGTTGAAGTAAAAAGACTTAAAAATTCAAACGTGGATATTTAATATGGGACGGAGGGAGTAATATTTAGTAAGTTACTAAAAATGTTTTATGTACTTATGTTGTTATAAGACACATTTTTATATATTGTAAACTTACTAATATTATCTAGACACTTAATGTGACACTTATTCTATTTGACACCTAAAGTGCACTTTGACACCTAAAATACTTAAAGACCCAAAAAGTATTTTAGTCGCATTCTAAGTGGTTGGTCAAGGGTTTGGGCATTCATAACTGCGCTACCATAAGACAAAACATGTACGAACCTGTGTTGTAGCATTACGATTGACGTCGAGACGTTGAGAGGTGTGAATGTTTGTTGAGGACCGAAAGTATGGATTACAAGTAACTTGTAACATTTTTACGTTATGTATCAAGTTATTACGTTTGTCATCAATCCCAAAACAAACAAGGACTGGTATAGATCTAAATATCGTAATATTGTGCCACTAACAATCTTTTTTTTGTATCTGTCTCTCTTTTGGTCTTTTGTTTTTTCTGCTTTTCGTCTGTCGTTTTATGGCCCCCTTTTTGATGATGACAAAACATATGTTAAAGCGGTGATAGAACGTAAATGAAGAAGTTACTTGTGGTCCGTATTACTAGCTTGTATCCGGGCAACACACCTTCTACTGTTCCTTCTCCGGGTTTACACTCTTCTCCCTCCTGTGTTTGTCGAAACGCAAAAAGGGGTGTTCCT
>LBNU01003013.1:11995-34551 GCA_014162995.1 Artemisia annua
GTACCCTTAGTTGATCAACATAATGTACTCTCTAATGAATGAGAGCATACTGATCAAATCAAACTCACTTATGACTCAGATTCGCTGGAAAAGACTAATAGCAATACCATGTCTAATTCAACAAATATGAGTCATAAAGGAGGAGAGTGTGATCAGGATGCTGAACGTGATAAAGTGGTAAGTTCTGTGTTGACAGCTGATGCTTTTAACGAACTCTCAAAAAGATTTTTGCAACTTGAAAAACACTGCATTTCACTTGAAATCGCAATGCAACAAAAGGAAGAAAGTATTCAAAATAATCAACCGTGCAAAAATCCGGAACTTCCTGATTTCCGTGAATACTTTGTGATTAATGATTTGAAAGCTCAGCTAGAAACCAAGAACTTGACAATCAAACACTTGAAAAACCGTATTACTGATTTGAGTGATATGTGTAATGATTTTAAAGCTAAACTTGTCATCAGTGAGTTTGCAACTAGAAATTTTGTGTCTAGAATGGCTGAATTACTTTTGGACAATGAGTCTCTGAAATTAAAATGTAATAACCTGAATGAGTCTCTCATGGAAAAGAGTACTAAGGCTGCAGTACAAACACACTCTTGGACTAACAAATATGATAATTACATAGCACAACTTCAGGAAGTAGGCTTCACTGTCACACCTATTAATCATGAGCCTGGAAATTCAACAGTGAATAGTGGAAACACTAAGCTTACAAAACCATCAATCTTGGGAAAACCAATCTTTCAAAGTAATAGAAATCTATCTGTTGTTAGACAACCAAGTGCATTTAGGTCTGAAAGAGCAAAATTTTCAAAAACCCGGTTTGCCTCCCAAGTTGATGTGGAACTTGTGTCAACTAAATCAGTTAATACTCATAATAATACTTCTGCCCTCAGCTCCCCTAGGATCAGTTCTAAAACAGTGACGAAACCAAGCATAAAAATTTTTAACTCTTATGTCCTGTATAAGTACGGTGATCTAGAAAGAGCTAGAAAAAGGGCACAACTGCATAAGGACGGAATCTTAGGATCACAACCTATTTTGATGACTCCTACTTTAGTGAAGAACTCTGCTAAATTTCAACTGGTTAAGCCTAGGATTTTTAGAAAGTCTTCTTCTGTGCATAAGGTGGTTTACAACTCTAGATCTTGCCTAAAGTGGATTCCTACCGGTAGAATTTTTAAGCTCATTGGACTTAAGTGGATACCAACCAGTAAGGAGTTTACTAATGGCAATCCCATGGTCAGCCGGAAAACCCCTAAGGGTTTGGATACCGTTGTCACTAACCCATATACATGCAATCAAGTTTGTGATAATGCAGGTTGTCCTTACTCAAGTGGAAGATCTTCTTACTATTTCCACACAAGAAGGCACAAAACATGGAGGCCAAAGATACACAAATCTCCAATGGTGGGAGATTTTATATCTCACCCTTGATGCATTTCTCTCTGTGACTTCTGAGTATCTCAACTCAGGACTCGGACCTTCTCTGATATCACAGTTTTACCAACTGTGTTCATTCCTCATATATATATACTTGTGTTTCTTTGTCTTCAATCAACGTACTCTGATTTCTTTAATCAGGTCATTGATTGAGGGGGAGAATGGTTGTTAGATTTGCCTTGTTTGCTTCTCATGCTTGCTTTTATGGTTGCTTATTATTGTATTGCTTGTTGCTTTTTCTCTTTGTGCTTGTGCTAAATGCTTGTGTTTAGTTGACTATTTAATCTATAGGACCTATTTTGCCATATTGAGAATCTTGTGCAGCGTTTTGTTTAAATAGAAGGACCTAGTTTGACAAGTTTTAAAACTTCATAGCGGTTAGTTTAACAGCGGGTAGTTTAACTGCAGATAGTTTATCTAGCGGTTAGTTTAACTAGCGGTTAGCTTAACTAGCGGTTTGTTTTGCTGAGCGGTTTGCATGCTTAGCGACTTGTTTGCGTAGCGGTTAATTACTCTAGCGGTGTTTTTCCCAGCGGTTTATGGGTGTCTTGGTGTGTGCATTTGCTTTATACTCTTCTAGTTGGGTGTTTGCCTTGACTATATGTCTATTTATGCATGTTCTAACCATAACATCCTTCTTGGCTCTTTTTGTATGAATTTTGGTGTGTGCAGAACATAATGACTGACTCCCACACTCAAGGATCCTCAGCCACCCAATCTACTGTACCTTCTCGTACAGATGACGAGATCCTGCCTCACCAAGATTGGGTTCCGATTGGGAAAAGCAACTGCTATCTCAAACCTGTCAAGCCTAATGATAATCCCATCCTCAAAATTGCCATGGATATTCTGAAATAAACGACATTTTTCCTAGCATTCACCGCATCCTCAACCATTCCTTCTATCTATTTACAACAATTCTGGAACACCATTCGGTATGATGGTGCAACAGGGGCTTACAGCTGTCAGCTAGATGAACTGTGGGTAACCATCACCAA
This sequence comes from Artemisia annua, assembly GCA_014162995.1. Lineage (NCBI taxonomy): Eukaryota > Viridiplantae > Streptophyta > Magnoliopsida > Asterales > Asteraceae > Artemisia > Artemisia annua. The sequence continues at coordinate 14,440 of LBNU01003013.1, forward strand.
AGAGACTCTGGGGAGTGCACTCCAGATCTTGCCCACTGGAGATAACATCGCATACACACCACCACCTAACCCTGATACGCTCATCAAATTCATTAATGAACTAGGTTACCCCTCAAAGGTTGTCACTCTATCCTCTATCTCCACATATGATCTATATCAACCCTGGAGGGCCATCATCACACTCATCAACCTATGCCTTACGGGTAAAACTTCGGGTTATGAAAGACTCAGAGCTCCAGCACTACAGATTCTTTGGGGAATTGTGAAGCAGAAAAACATTGATTTTGTTGAAAGAATATGGGAAGAATTCACTCACTCCATTCACTCCTTCCTGGAAGACAAGGCAAAACTGGCTGCTAACAGAGACAGCAAAAAGAAATCTTCTAGACTTCTCATTCCCAGCATCAGATTTACCAAGCTCATCATTTCCTCCCTACAACGCACACTTCGCTTTCCTACCAGAGCTGGCTCACCACTCCATCAGTCTGAAGATGAATACTCAGTGGGCTTCCTAAAATACGCCAGGGGCACCTCCAGCATAACTTTCGGCATGGCTATTCCCGAGCAACTGCTCACAAAACAAATCCTGGAAGCTCCTTACTACAACCAGTATGTGGAAATGATGCAAGCAAGTCAAATCACATCTGTCAGCGAAGAAACAACTCATGCTCAGTCTGACAAACCTAAGTCTAAGAAGCGTAAGAGCCAATCTGAGTCTTCAAAACAAGTCAGTAAGAGCAAAGATAAGGGCTCTAAGAAAACCAGAACAAAGGATACGCTTCTAAGAGATGTCAGTCCCGAACCTGAAGACACTCTAAATATTGAAGAAATGATGACACAAAGAGCAGTGGAAGAAAGTCTGGCCAGTGCAGGGAAGCCACCGAGCCATCCAGTCGGGGGTGTAAGCTTCAAGGAACCTGAAGCTGTGAAACTGACACAAGTAACACATGTTGAGGGAAAAGGCAAGGATGTCATTGTCGAGGAACAGGCAGCACACACATTGTTAAAAATCTCAACACCAGAACACAAATCTGCAGCTTCCCAATACATTCTCAAGAGACGGTCTCCCGAACCATCTGCTGAAAAGACCGTCTCTAAATCCCTAAGTATCGAACCTACAGGAGAATCAAGTGAAACAGACTCTGAAACTCATCAATCACCTAAACTGGAAAGCTCTACAGCCCATGCAGAAGAAGAGGCCAGTAATATACCTCATCAAGAGCTGGAAAAGGCAACTGAAACGCCTTTAGAGACGTTTCATTTAGATTTTATGCCTACCGTATATCCTGAGGTACAAGATACCCTCAAGATGAAATCGGATGACCAAAAGATAGCTGAGGAACCTGATAGCTCTACGGGTACCCTTGCATCATTCAGAAAATTTGAAGCATACGGTGATCAGTTCCTTGTTGACAAACCTTCTGAATCAGAGGCCGACAAATCAGGAGAAGAGCATGAAGAAGCAATATCCATGGTCGATGTGCCAGTTCTGCAAGACATATCAACCACTCCTGCCACTTCAATGCAACTAACAACACCTGAAACAACCAAAGCTACAGGTTCCACACCTCCAATCACCACAGAAGCAACAACAGTCTCTACTACTCCAGCTCCTAAGGTCACCTTGGAAGGTCTAGCAACCCAAGTGGATGATATACTCCAAACAGCAGCTGACGTGGTCGATGAGAACCTAACGATCAATGAGAGACTGTCAGCTCATGCTAAAGACATCAATAGTATTCGACAGCTCAACCTACCTCAAACCCTCAAATATCTCGACAGCAGACTACACAAACTGGAACAAATCAAGATTGATCGTCTCATCACTAATACCATCAAAGATGAGGTTTAGGAAGCTGTAAGCGATGCCATGGAAGCTCCTCTCAGATCAAGGTTCAAAGATCTCTCTACATTCGACATGAAGCTAATCTTACAACAGCGTATGTTCGAAAACAGGCAATACCAGGGTCATGAGGCACACCAGAAGCTGTATGAAGCTCTTGAAGATTCAATCCTTCAAGATAATGCTGAACAACATCAACGTGAGATGGAGAAAGAAAGGAAAAGGAAAAGAAAACAACAAGGGCATCATCAACATCCTCCTTCTTTTCCACCACCGCCTCCACCTCCTGGATCATCTGGACCTTCAGGTCATTCTGGACAGTCGGGAGGTTTTGGAACCATGTCTATGCCTCCACCACCACCTTCATCATCAAGGAAGCCACCATCCTCCAAACGTTCTGATAAATCTTCTTCATCAAAGCAAGCCCCTCTCGCAACACATGCAGCTTGGACCACTATCGACACAGGAAGAGCCAGTATGCCCTCGCCAGCTCGCAAGGATCAAGCAATTAATGAAGAGTCGGTGGTGTCACATGCTGTAGGATATTCAGACGATGAAGAAGATGATGCTTCCACATCTCACATATCTCAAAAGGATGTATGGTGGGAATCAATCTCCAGATCTGATGATGCTCCTCACGTCAAACTCACCAAAGAAGAGCTGCAGGCGTGTATCAGGCAAAAAACCACTAAGCTGCCAACTACTGAGCCAACATGGTCAATATCACCATCAGATCAGCCAGTCTGCGACAATAACTGGGTCAATGCAATTGCCAGCAGCTTTGTTCCTCCAGCTGATAACTCCTTGCTCTCACAAACTGGAGACATGGAGTCATTTATTGCATGGTTCTGCAAGGAGCGAGGACTAAGCAAGTTGTCTCAGAAAGATCTGGAAGGCCCAGCATACAACATTGTCAAGGTGTTTCATCCTGATGTGACTCATCTCCAGTTTCAAATGGAAGAATGTCACAAGATGTTCAACGATCTAGTCAATGAAGAAGTCATCCAACACGGCTACAGCAAACCACTTCCTTTGGTGGGTCTCCAGGCCACGTCACTATTCAGGCAGATTTCTTCTTCAACAAAGATCTCGAATATCTTCGGTTTGGGAATAAGCAACNATGGTGGGAATCAATCTCCAGATCTGATGATGCTCCTCACGTCAAACTCACCAAAGAAGAGCTGCAGGCGTGTATCAGGCCAAAGACCACTAAGCTACCAACTACTGAGCCAACATGGTCAATATCACCTTCAGATCAGCCAGTCTGCGACAATAACTGGGTCAATGCAATTGCCAACAGCTTTGTTCCTCCAGCTGATAACTCCTTGCTCTCACAAACTGGAGACATGGGGTCATTTATTTCATGGTTCTGCAAGGAGCGAGGACTAAGCAAGTTATCTCAGAAAGATCTGGAAGGCCCAGCATACAACATCGTCAAGGTGTTTCATCCGGATGTGACTCATCTCCAGGTTCAAATGGAAGAATGTCACAAGATGTTCAACGATCTAGTCAATGAAGAAGTCATCCAACACGGCTACAGCAAACCACTTCCTTTGGGTGGGTCTCCAGGCCACGTCACTATTCAGGCAGATTTCTTCTACAACAAAGATCTCGAATATCTTCGGTTTGGGAATAAGCAACGTAAGTATGCTCTGTCCATCACCAAGATGAAAGCGGCTCGCTACAATGACAGTGGTTTGGAATAGATGGTACCTGATGCTATGTGGATTGATAAAGAGTGTGAGTATGATCTTCCAGCAGCTTTGGGCATATCACATTGGTGGTTCAAGAAGCAGGAATTCTATGTGGAACGGTTCAAAGCCAAATGTGACAAAAAGTTTGTTCGTTCGCCTCTTCAGATCATCAGTGTTGTGAATGTCAAGATTCATTCCATCTATGGATACGACTACCTGAAGTCCATTGTTCTTAGACGTGCGGATCTGAGGGACTACGAGATCAGTGAAGGTGACTTCAAACATCTCCGGGCCAATGACTTCGAAGGTCTGTATCTGCTGCACATACAAGGAAAATTGCATCATCTGCCACCAAATGAGAAGAAGACACTTGTGTTTGCTGTTCTTCATTGGATAAGGGGTCTAGTTATAAGGAAGCGTGTTGAAGATCTACAACTGGGCATCGAAAGCTACCAAACACAACTGAACCTCACAAAGCCGAAGTGGGAGATTGGTAGCTTGGAACCGGTAGCAGACTTCACTATGATTGATTCTCCAAGTGCTGTGATCTACAGAGACAAGTATAACGTTCCAGTGGTTATGCGTAGTGATGAATTGCACAAGTACAGTGACGGGACGTTGGAAATGGTCGATGATGCACTAGACTTCCGTGTGAAAGAATATCAAGTCTACTCTACCAGACCCGGAAGATACACCAGCCAATGGACTGATCATGATTTGAAGATGAACCTTGATTTCCTAAAGGCCATTCGTCACCGCATGAAGATGAGAAGAATATACCGCAGTCTAGAGTGCTATGTGGGAGGCAGAGTTCGTGAGGGCGACTACATGCTTCTCCAAAGAACCGAATGATTCTTCAAGCTGGATTTTTATCACCTAGCTCCACTTTAATTGGGTGATGTAATATGACAATATGTTAACTTTTAATAATTTTGGAATATGTAATAATTAAAAGTTTTATATTTTCACTGTGTGCGGATTATCCAAAAAGTTGTACGCTTCAGTGCAGCCATTCTAGTAAAAGAAGAGAAGTCTTCTTTTCCCAAAATCTATTTCTTCTAAAATTCTTCAAAAGAGATTTTGTGGTGTACAAGGTGGCCATCGGTATTAAATTTTCTCGAATACGTTATCACTCATTTTAATGGCTATTAAACGTTAAAAATTGAAAACGGGCCATTAATTGAGGGGGAGCGCATTTTCTCAAAATTTCTGCACCTTTAAAAGCTTTGTACACCAGCCACAGTGAAATTCAAAAAGTGTCTCATAATCAGTAAACGTTTAAAACGTATCACACTTCTCTCCAAAGCTTTTTCGAAAATCATTTAAATCAATTGGGATCACAAAATCTCAAAAGATTTGATATTTTATGATCGGGGGAGAGAATGTGATTTAAATATGAAAACTGATTTAAAAGTGATGTTTTTGGAACTTTAAAGAATGTTTTTGGACTTACGAGAACGCTCCCTTATGTGCTAAAATGTTAAAGATTTTGGATTTTAATCAAAGCACATATTAAGGGGGAGCAAGTGATTAAAAGTGATGTTTTTGGACTTATAAAGATGTTTTGGACTCAAAAGATCGCTCCCATATGTGCTGAAATTTTAAAGAGTTTGGATTTTAATCAAAGCACATAATGAGGGGGAGCAAGTGAACTTAAAATGATGAATAAATGATCTCTTTTGTAAGCTCACCCGTATGTGCCAAAGTTTTTCAAAATTGATTCAATCAATGTGCACATATTGAGGGGGAGCAAGTGGCTAAGAGTCGTTCGCGGGATTTTACAAAATCAAGTAGAAACCGTGAATTGCATATGACTCAGAATTTGACTCATGAATTGACGAAACATGAAAAGTCGTGAATCGAAAAGACTAGTCCTGGCCGGGTAATAATTTCAAGCTGGTTTACCAGTGATGTAAACGTGTCTCGAAGTGGACTGGTCAAAGTAGATATTACCGTTTCGAGAAACTCTTCTTAGATATATACTTTGACGGGTCTAACTTCCTTTTTAAGGAATGTTAACAACTTCAAGTTAGTTATTAGGGCTAGTTATCACCTAAAAGCTGATAATGGATCCCTTTAACTAAGCAACATAAACGTGTCCCTCGGGTATATGTCTATTAAGAGCCGATCAATTCAAATAAGTGCAACTCACCCCGACATGTGCAAATTTCTTTCTACCTATAAGCACATGTCAAGGGGGAGCATTTGAAAAATGATAAAACTCTCAAAGTGTTAACAAAATGTGTTTCTTAATCATAAACACTTTGAGAGAATTTTCAAAGATTTGGTTATATGGCGAATGTGGAAAAATACCAAAAGCCCGACCACTTTTATTTAAAGCATGGAGTTATAAGGATGGTAAGGTTAGGTATATGTTCCCATGATCCACCAGAACCGGAGGGATCTTCCCAGGGACAATCCAATAGATAGATTAGAAGTCCTTAGGAATGATTGAAAAAAGGAGAAAAGTGAGAAAGGGAAGAGTGCCGACTGAGACTGAGCTAGGACTGGAAGAAACCCAACAAGGTTCTAGTAAATGAAGTCTCGGTAAGCACTAAAGGGTTGAAGAATTAAAAAGAAATGAATTGAGAAAGGGTGAAAAGAAATAGCCCTCCAATTATTCAACCTTAGGGCAGAAACCGGGTTCAATTCATATGCTACTGATTGTTACCAAGGTAACATCGGTATTGAAGAAAAGACGTCATGGACCCAGTGACGCACTGCACTAAACCTTCCAGCTACTCAAGTTCTCTCAAAAGAGCTTGTTTCATTCTCACGGGGAACCGGTGTAAACTATCGACTTGTCTCTTAGAGCTAGTTGATATTGAAACAGGAGACCCCTCCCTAGTCTCCGCATAGGATAACCAAATGTGTACTTATCGAGTCTAGAGCCAAGAGATGCATCAAAAGATCTCATAGGAACACTTGATACTCATACACTGGTGGTTCAACATAAAGGACACCAGTTGTAATATTTTGAGTCCTACGCAGATCTTAGCAATCTGCCAAGAACACTTATGAGGGAATATACTCATGTATTTCCTAATGATTGAGTGGAAATTCCTGCCAGGGTCAACATCAAACAGCCCTGACAGCAGGTCACTTCGGTAATCACTTGTGGGTTATGCTTAGTGTGTACGGTGGTGTTCCAAAAGGTCTACAATCATGGGGTGATCTCCAGCGACTCACCTAATCGTTGGTGTACTTCGGTATGTCAGTGAAAGCCCTTTCGGGGGCATCCGATTAGGAACGGCCTTGGTAAGGATTAGAGAAAGTCTTCACACTATGCTGTTGACGATCTCGAAGTCCAAACTTGTAAGTGCCGGTATGTTTATTACTAACCAAGTTTTATGCAGCTCAACATACCAAACTTACCATGTTCACCATCATCACACTAGTTCCACATGCTCATACCAACATCTTAAAGGAGACGTCAGAACTGTTCAACCGGGAAGATCTCCTCAACAAAGATGTATGAGCATGTTGGAAAGGCGTAATCACACCAAAGACAAAGAAGTTGACGATTGATGCCGATTGCTGAAAAGATGCAGATTCATCATTTCATGCTTACACTTCAATCATCAAATCTCAAGATATCATGATCAAGGAATGGGCTTCAACTATGCTTCCACAACTCTGATGCAGAAGATCATGATCCAGAAAAGTGTAAGCATGACATCACAAAGACAATCACAACATCACAAAGAGACACATGCACTCAAAGATGACTTGAAGCTAATTATATGGATGAAGAGCGAAGAGCAAAGTCAAAAGATCATCATATACATCAAGGAAGTCATCTTGAGTCATTTATCAATGAAGAATCAACAACTACGAGCTACAAAAGAATCTACAAAGATCTCAATGCAAGAAGTCAAGAATATCTCCAAGTGGTGAATATTTCCAGGGGTGACCTCCCTTAGGGGGAGATTGTTAGGAATACGCTTTTTGTATAAGAAAGATTCGGTCACCCCACATATGATTAAGCATTGTTTAGCTCGTAGTAGTTACATTAGTTAGTTAAACGTAGTTTAGAAGTAGATTAGTTCGCGGAAGAAGGACGGGTCTTTACCCACTGTATACCTGATCCGCAGCCCAAGTGGCACGCCCTAGTGGCAAAACCCATGTACATATAAGCCCTCTCCATCCTTGGAGAGGGTAAGCCTTCTCTCATAATCTCATTTTCTTTTTTTTGGTTTTCTCTCAAGGCTTCATCTCTTTCTCTCTCTAACTTTCTCTCTCTACATTTCTTTCTTTCTTTATTACTTGCAACGAACCATAACCATAAGTTTGAGCTTGTTTGTGTTGTTATTTAGTATCCTACAGCATCAACAATCTCCCCCTTTTTGATGATGACAAAACATAAACTCATTTTATGTGAAAAACTAATGTTAAGAAAGTTTTTAATTGAGTTTATATACCATTTCTCCTCCTTTTTGTCAAAGCAAAAAAAATCCTCAATACTCCCCCATGATATATACTCCCCCATGATGTATACTCCCCCATATTTGGAGCATACCAAGGAATCGAGCAATGGTTATTGCTACAAAACAAAGTCAGACGACACAAGTACAATATCTAATCATGTAGCAACAAAGACAAATATCCAACCATAAATAATGAATCAACTAAGACAAGCCAATCATAAAAATAAGTCCATGCATTAAAAGATATCCATACATAGGGTATGGGTACATCAAGGAAATAACAAAACTACAACTACAAGACGCACACATCAATCTTTAGTAACTTGAGAGGCCTTAAGATTTGCTTCTAGTCCAAGAGGAGGTCCTAAGTGTTTATTCTTGATTACTAAAAATAAACATGTTTAGTTGAATGGGCTAAGGGATGGTGATGGTGACATGATTGGTGGTTGTGGTGGTGTCAAGAGTTGTTCCACATAAGAGAACATGTAGTAGAGTTCATCTCTTAAAGAAGAGATGAGGTTACGGTTGTGGAAACAACATAGACAATTTGCACTATGTATATCAACCGGATTAAGTTGAATAGGAGGGCGCATGATTGGTGATGGAGGTGGTGCTGAGTATGTTGGTGATGGAGTTGGCATAGCATAGTCCAATGGTGTGATAGGTGAGAGTGTGTAGTCCATGGATGATGACATGGTGTTGAAAGAGGAGGATGATGAAGATGTCCTAGTAGATGATGATTTGGAAGGAGCATTTGGTGGAGATGGAGAGTTTGGGTTGCTTTGGGAAGGTAGTGTTGTGACTTCATCATCTTTGGTGAGATCAACAAAGAGAGGTTTGGATAGAGGCCTAACGGTGATTCTAGGTTTCTTGGAGATATGAGTTGTGGATCCTTGTGTTGAAGCCATGGTGAATGAAAGGTATGAGGATGAAAGTGAGTTGCAAGAAATGCTTGCAAGGGTGAAGCCTTATATAGGCAAGAGTGGTGTAATTTGAATTAAAGTTTATAAGGATGTCCTATGGTGGTCTAGAGGAATATTAAGGTGCATGAAAGGGTGCAAAATATTGCAGTTTTAGAGGATAAGGATGCAGGAATCTAGAGGAAACAGTAAAATTCGTCTCAGCATAGGACGGTACCACTAAATAGCATACGGTACCGTTAAAATTAACGGTACCGTGTCATGTTTAATGGTACCGTGTCCTGGGAGACACGAAATTTTCTGTGGTACCTATGTTTGGGCAGCTAGAAAGAGTTTTCTAGGGGGACTATTTTGCAGAAAATGTTAGTGCCTCAAACCACTAAAGATTAATTTACCAAATAAATCCAATGTTACTCTACATCTAGCAATCAAAGAGAGTCAAACATATCTAAGTAATTCTAAGCATGCACTCAAAGAGAAAAATAAGCTAGCTTCCAAAAAAACATAAGATTCAAATTAACCAAGTTGTTAGAGAGAAAAACAAGCATGCAAGAAAGTTAGATGACGAAAAAGTTAAATGAGATATTATAGAATCCTAATATGAGATAAAGCTACTAATCTCTTCCTAACTACTCAAGTCCTTGCTTCTCAAGGATCGTTTCAACTTCCTCCGGTTCCATCACACTCTCGAGTTGAGCTCGCACCACTCTCTCTTCCATGGGATTATCATAGACATCGTAATCAATGGAGGCGGCGGAAAAGAAAATGAAGGAGATGTGAGACTCATTTAGGGGTTCCATGGCGGGATTACAGAGTGAGTAATGAGGACCACAAAGGTATGGGTGAAAATTCATGAGGTAGTGATAAAGACGAGTTAGGAACATCCCATAAGGTATCAATTTATCCTTGTTACCCTTGAGATGGACAATTCGCTTAGCAAAGAAGTAGGCAAGGTTGTATGGTTGTAGAGTGATGAGACAATACTGTAGGTCCAAAAGTTCTAGCAGCTTTTGTAAGACAATAGACACCTTGGATAAATCCAAATTATCTATGTGAGAAACTCTTAAACAATGTACACTTGATGTTAACGCGGAATATTAACACAAGCAGTAAGAACAACACAGAGAATTACTAACTTTATATTCTTTTAAACTTTAGAAAACTTGGCTTAGAACACAATGCCGTAGGGTTCCTTTTATACTACAAGGAAACCCTAATTCTACAAAACGTGTGAAAGGATGCATACATATCTTCTCCTAAGATATCTAACCGTGTGCATATCCTTTCCTATAATATCTCCTAAGATATCTAACTTGTTAAGCAAAACATACTTAACCATTCTAAAACATAAACAGACTTAACTAGGTCTGCCAGACTTAACTTAGTACTGGCAGACTTAACTATCTACCCGACTTAACTAACTTCCAAACTTAAGTCTGGTTACAATAATTTCCAACAATCCTCCCTTAACTTGATCTTCATGCTTTATGAACTTCAAGTTTCTTTTTTCAAAAATGCCTTGAGGATTTTAAATGTAAGCTCCTTGGAATTATTGTTGAACTGCAACTCTGTTGAATCTTTATATCTTTGCAGCAACTTATATCAGCAAATCTTTTGCACCATCTGATCTTTGCAGCAACATTGACAATATGTGCATCAAACCAAAAAGTTTCATACTATTCTCATCACTTCCAGGTGTGTTAACACCTGTGAGAGGTGAATCATTGCAAATTTAATAGATTTTATGTCTCTTTACCAGTTAGCCATTAACTCTGGAGTAGCCAATATTTTGGTACAAGACCAGTCTTCAGTGTAGGCACATTGCCCATGATTGGGAATTCGAAGAATTTGAGCAAATTGCTCAAGAGTTAGGAAAAACTTGAAATTGCGAATACAAAACCAAAGTGAGAAAGATTGATCCTCGTTACGTACGAGTTCAACTTGTCGAAAGAATTCTAACACAAAACGAGGACAAATGTGCTCGTTAACGTGTAGTAAGCAATCAGAACCTGTAGCTCTAAATGACATGTTGATATCCCTATCATAAATTAGTGAAGCATCAATGACTCGACCTTCATGAAACCGACAGGTTTCAAGATTGATATATGTTGTCCTAAATATATCACGACTACAATATAATCTAAAATAGATAAAGTGGGTGTGAGCACTTTAGAGAAGAGAGAGGAACATGAGGAACTTTTATTTTATTATGAGAAGAACACACACCTCACAACTATAAGGTGATGGGGTATTTATACCCAAACGTTATGCCCAAGCATACGATCGTACGTATACAAGTTATGCGATAGTTACTTAACGTCGCATTACATAACAACTTACACATTAGTACCCTAGATTATAACAAAAGATAAGTAGAAGTACCTAGACTAATGATCTACACTTTCCTTGGTCCAACAATCTCCCCCTAAGGGTGGATCATTCAGGTCTTCTATTTATGGGTATTCTTCAAGACTTCATCTTCGGTATCCAACACATTTTTCCATGAATCTCCAGATACTTCGAAGATTGAGTCTTTCATCAACAAACTGAGCAATCAATCCAAGCTTTGCTCTCTGATCATCATCAAGTCTGGGAATCACCCCTTGAATGTCTTGAGTCAGTAATTCATTAATTCCATTCAGAACCCACTTTAATGTACCTGAACTAAACTTTGGAATCTCGTGAGTTACCATCAACCTCTTGACTCCCGATGCATTTTCATAAACAATCCCGAGCTCGAACAAAGCACTCTGATTGCATGTCCAAGGTTCATGTTCGTCTATACCAGGGAATGTGATCATTGGAAAGGTTAGGTTAACTTTCTTCTGGAGACTTTCAACTCCCATGTGAAAATCTTCAACATGTATCATAGCTAGTTGTGACCTCATGAAGATTTTCAATGCATCTCTAATATCTTCATCGTTACCTTGATCGTAGAGATAGGATATATTTGTTAGGTATATGTCTTGAATGTCTTGAGGATGGAGTAGGTGAAAAGCAGCTTCACAGAAGACATAGTCGAGGTTGTCGTCTCTTCTAACCATAAAGTTGATAAAGCCAACAGTTCTGAACTGCTCCGAAGTGACATATAAGTAATGAACAATCCGGTGTTTTGTGAAGACAATGTGACGAGGAGCTGCAACCCTGTATCTTTCAATGAAGTATTGTTGAGCGGCCTCGTTCATTCTTGTTATTCTCATATATGCTTCCACCTTATATTCCTTTTGATCGATAGCAGTAATGATGAACTTTTCATGATGAATTCCTTCTTCAAGGAACTCATTTCCCCAATCTTCAAACATTAAGCTTGTAGAGGTTGATGATCTGTACTTGTCGTGTCCACATACGAGATAATGCAAGTCATAGTTCTCGTACGTTGAGGGTTCAGGGAATTTTAGTAGCGGATGATTTTCGATTGGAGCTGTTGAGCTGATAGTCTTTCTTACCAGTTCATGATCATATACATCTCTGACTCGAGCATCCATTAATATCTTACCGTATACTTCATCCGTTACATGACTTCTGATTCTCGTAGCAAATTGACCTAATGAGAATGCTTCGGGCTTTTCAATCGTTGGCATCTTTTCAGGTTCATTTACCGTGGACTTTCCCATATCTGCTTGCTTTTCACCCATGGTAGATGATGCGTGGTTTTGTGACCTTACAACAGGTTTTACCTCTCGAGGGATCTCAAGAGGCTTACAACCCCACCAGGCAGTGTACCTGACCGATGTAGTATAGGATAGTGGTAAGTACGGGGGATTGATCGTTCTCTCACAGGGAATAGTGTTCGTTAGGACAGAAAAACTACTCTAATAGGTCTAAGGGTGAAGGAAGATTCTTTTTGTATTTTTATATTTTTAGGAAAGCAAGTAAAATCTCGGTTTTGAAGGAGTGGGCGGAATTAGTTGCTAGTCAACTAACCCAAAATTACTACAATTGCAAATAAAATAAAATAACTAAACTATTTGGTTGTGAAAACTATATGGAGAAAAGTTGTGTTTACTTAGACTTCATTACTCCCTAACTATCTTTTACCGGTTAATTGATATGTATGTTACTTGTGTGGATGAAGGGTGTATTCCTAATAACTCATGGAGTGGCATACATATCTCTCCAATTCTATGAGCTCTTATCTCCTCCTATGCCATGCACGGCACAACCATAGGGATTGTAAACAGTGGCTCATGCGTTAAATACTACCTTAATAGCCTAGTATGCCTTGGCTACATGTTTCCCAAGACGTTCAAGCACGTTACCATAAAGGAGGTTGGCCAGTTTTCTTGAGCCTAACATTGATGGAACAATCATCCCAACAAACAACAACACATCAATTAACCAATAATTAATAGTTAGGTTTCATTAGATCTAAGCAAACACAAGAGAATTTAGCTACACATGTTAATTAAAAGACAAGCAAAAGAGATAATCAACCAACACATAGACATATTGATTGAATTAAAGTGAAGACTTATCTTTAATTAAGCATGAGGGTTCCAAGGGTTGGAAACCCTAAAAAGTACAGAAAATTCGTCTAGGGTTTGGTGCCAAAAGTTCTCCACAAAGTTCCACACTTAATGAATGAAAAATAGAAAACTATATATAGATTTTACATTCTGACGGCGTCAGGTTATAGAGGCTGACGCCGTCAGCTCGCCGCCATTAGGTTTCTCGGATGGCCTAGATCCACTTCTGACGCCGTCACTCTCTATTCCTCTCTGGGCCGTCACTCTTTAACTCATAACCTGACGGCCTACAACTTCTAACACCTGACGGCGTCAGGTGTTAATTTCCAAAATCTTTCTGGCCCGTCATTTGATAATTGGTTTCTACTCTTTTGTCAAGGCTTGCTGACGGCGTCACCTTGTGACTCTGACGCCGTCAGGTTGTAATTTCTGCTTCTTTTGAGACTTTGTCGTTTTCTTCACTTTTATGCTCCAAAAACGTCCAAATATGCATGTTTTCCAGAATTCTTCTCAAAAGTACCTAAAATGACAAAAGAAACGATTTAGGGAAATATTTGATCACATTTATACGAATTAGGGCTTAAATGACCCCCTAAAAACGTAACACTTTTCGTCTCATCAGTAGACACACTACCACTTACATCTTCCCTTTCTCCATCACTAGAGTCACTTGATGCAACAACTTCTTAATCCTTTTGTGTTTCCGTTGATCTTGAATGTGTTGGTTGTCTGCTTGATCTAGATGATGTTGTTGTATGTTGTGAGAGTGAAGTTGTATGTGTGGTTTGTCTCAATCTCTTGGAGCTTTTCTCCCCCTCAGGATTACCTAAATCAGAGTCATCCTGATGTCGTTTACGAGATTGAGTCTTGCATGTCTTTTCCAATTCAACGATTTGATTGTTTAGCTGTGTTATTTCTTTCATCAATGACTTGTTTGTTGTATTCATTGTGGATCGTAACGCAGCTTTTTCTTTTGATGTGGATTCTGAATCGGTTGTGAAAGTGAGTGAATAGTAGAGGTTTGGCTTTTGTTGTTGTAGATGAGGTTGATCCTTGAAGATTTGTATCAGCATATCTTTGAGTTGATCAAACGTGAGTTCCTCATCTCCAGTAACCTCTTCAGCAACTGCTTTGTGAATTTGTTATCTTTTAACTTGAGCTTCATGCAGTTCTTTTGAGTATTTATCAAATTCATTGACTGCTCTTTTCAGATATCCTTCTGTGACATAACTCGGAGGAGCATCTATTTGAGGGTTTACAGTTGTTGATGATGATGGGATTGTCATTGCTCGTTCAGTTTGTTGTTCAGTTGGTACTTGTGTTGTGTTTGTTGTTGATGTTGTTGTTGCTGTTGTTGTTGTTGTTGTTGTTTTCTCTTTTGTTGTTGTTTTTGTTGGTTGTGGAGCTTCGGTAGTTGTTGTGGGAAATTGTAACGGGTTGGTTTCACGAAGAGTGGCCGACGGCAAACTTGTCGCTGTGTCAACACATGACGCAGGATTTGTTTGCTCAGGAGTTCCTAGGTTTAGGAGATTGGGAATCTCTGAGGATCTAATGATAGTACTGGTGTCTGATTCTAACCTATTCTCCTTGCTAACTTCGTCCCTATGGGTTGTATTTACCTCCACTCCTTCATTGCCATCATTCCCGACGTTTTCCTGGTTGTCGGAAAATGTTGTTTCCGAGTCATCTTTCTTGTCACCGGTAGTATCGTGACTCTCTTCAACATTCATATCATCCCTTGTATCACCTGACTCCTGAGTGTCAGAAAGTCTTAATATTCTCCTTCTCCTTTTACCCCCTTGATTAGTTGTTTCAATCCTACTCCCCTTCTCTAGTCCTATATTGGTGCTAGTTTCTAAATCCTTATTCGTTTCAGGGGTAGGTTCGCTCGGTTTAGACCTTTCCATAGAAACGTGTAATCTACCTATTTATTCCTTGTAAGCTTTGGAGTTCTTATCAGCAAGATTGAGCAAATCACGTGGAATAGGCATTGGGCTCTTTGTAGTTGAGTCTTGTGATGGCTGCAACTTTTTCATTGCTTTGTCAGTTATACATACTTCAACCGGCCTTGCTGAAAGCTTTTTCCTTCTCATCATATCCTGGATGAGTAGCTTGATGAATCTTACAAAAGAAATGTATTGCCCCAACTTCTTCGTCTTTTGCTTGGATTTTGTTTTTGCATTGACCAATTCAGCTAGCTCGATCCATAAAAGAGAAGCATAGTCAAAATGGCATTGATTCACAATTCCATAGAATATCTGATATATTGAGAATCTCCCGGCTTCAATTCCTGCTTCTTTGCCGGTAAGACATCGGTTAAGGATTGAAAACATTGTAGCCTATGGTCCAGGGAGACATTTTGTAGAACACTAGATAACATCACAAACACGTTCATACTTGTGGTTTTGGCTCGTTATACATAGAAAGAAAAGAAAGAAATGTAGAGAGAGAAAGTTAGAGAGAGAAAGAGATGAAGCCTTGGAGAGAAAACCAAAAAAAAGAAAATGAGATTATGAGAAGGCTTACCCTCTCCAAGGATGGAGAGGGTATTTATATGTACATGGGTTTTGCCACTTGAGCGTGCCACTTGGGCTGCGGATCAGGTATACAGTGGGTAAAGACCCGTCCTTCTTCCACGAACTAATCTACTTCTAAACTACGTTTAACTAACTATTGTAAATACTACGAGCTAAACAATGCTTAATCATATCTGGGGTGACCGAATCTTTCTTATACAAAAAGTGTATTCCTAACAATCTCCCCCTAAGGGAGGTCACCCCTGGAATCTGAAAAATTCTTGAATTCTTGCATTGAGATCTTTGTAGATTCTTTTGTAGCTCGTAGTTGTAGATTCTTCATTTATAAACGACTCAAGATGACTTCCTTGATGTATATGATGATCTTTTGACTTTGCTCTTCGTTCTTCATCCATATAATTAGCTTCAAGTCATCTTTGAGTGTATGTGTCTCTTTGTGATGTTGTGATTGTCTTTGTGATGTCATGCTTACACTTTTCTGGATCATGATCTTCTGCATCAGAGTTGTGGAAGCATAGTCGAAGCCCATTCCTTGATCATGATATCTTGAGTTATGATGTTGAAGTGTAAGCATGAGATGATGAATCTGCATCTTTTCAGCAATCGGCATCAATCGTCAACTTCTTTGTCTTTGGTGTGATTACGCCTTTCCAACATGCCCATACATCTTTGTTGAGTAGATCTTCCCGGTTGAACAGTTCTGACGTCTCCTTTTAGATGTTGGTATGAGCATGTGGAACTAGAGTGATGGTGGTGAACATGGTAAGTTTGGTATGTTGAGCTGCATAAAACTTGGTTAGTAATAAACATACCGGCACTTACAAGTTCGGACTTCGAGATCGTCAACAGCATAGTGTGAAGACTTTCTCTAATCCTTACCAAGGCCGTTCCTAATCGGATGCCCCCGAAAGGGCTTTCACTGACATACCGAAGTACACCAACGATTAGGTGAGTCGCTGGAGATCACCCCACGACTGTAGACCTTTTGGAACACCACCGAACACACTAAGCGTAACCCACAAGAGATTACCGAAGTGACCTGCTGTCAGGGCTGTTTGATGTTGACCCTGGCAGGAGTTTCCACTCAATCACTGGGAAATACTTATGTATATTCCCTCATAAGTGTTCTCGGCAGATTGCTAAGATCTGCGTAGGACTCAAAATATTACATCTGGTGTCCTTAATGTTGAACAACCAGTGTAGAAGTATCAAGTGTTCCTATGAGATCTTTTGATGCATCTCTTGGCTCTAGACTCGATAAGTGCACATTGGTTATCCTATTCGGAGACTAGGGAGGGGTCTCCTGTTTCAATATCAACTAGCTCTAAGAGACTAGTCGATAGTTTACACCGGTTCCCCGTGAGAATGAAACAAGCTCTTTTAAGAGAACTTGAGTGGCTGGGAGGTTTAGTGCAGTGCGTCACTGGGTCCATGACGTCTTTATCTTCAATACCGATGTTACCTTGGTAACAATCAGTAGCATATGAATTGAACCCGGTTTCTGCCCTAAGGTTGAATAATTGGAGGGCTATTTCTTTTCACCCTTTCTCATTTCATTTCTTTTTAATTCTTCAACCCCTTCAGTGCTTACCGAGACTTCATTACTAGAACCTTGTTGGGTTTGTTCCAGTCCTAGCTCAGTCTCAGTCGGCACTCTTCCCTTTCTCACTTTTCTCCTTTTTTCAATCATTCCTAAGGACTTCTAATCTATCTATTGGATTGTCCCTGGGAAGATCCCTCCGGTTCTGGTGGATCATGGGAACATATACCTAACCTTACCATCCTTATAACTCCATGCATTAAATTAAAGTGGTCGGTCTTTTGGTATCTTTCCACAATCGCCATATAACCAAATCATTGAAAATTCTCTCAAAGTGTTTATGATAAAGAAACACATTTTGTTAACACTTTGAGAGTTTTATCATTTTTCAAATGCTCCCCCTTGACATGTGCTTATAGGAAGAAAGAAATTTGCACATGTCGGGGTGAGTTGCACTTATTTGAATTGATCGGCTCTTAATAGACATATACCCGAGGGACACGTTTACGTTGCTTAGTTAAAGGGATCCATTATCAGCTTTTAGGTGATAACTAGCCCTAATAACTAACTTGAAGTTGTTAACATTCCTTAAAAAGGAAGTTAGACCCGTCAAAGTATATATCTAAGAAGAGTTTCTCGAAACGGTACTATCTACTTTGACCAGTCCTCTTCGAGACACGTTTACATCACTGGTAAACCAGCTTGAAATTATTACCCGGCCAGGACTAGTCTTTTCGATTCACGACTTTTCATGTTTCGTCAATTCATGAGTCAAATTCTGAGTCATAATCATTTCACGGTTTCTACTTGATTTTGTAAAATCCCGCGAAAGACTCTTAGCCACTTGCTCCCCCTCAATATGTGCACATTGATTGAATCAATTTTGAAAAACTTTGGCACATACGGGTGAGCTTACAAAAGAGATCATTTATTCATCATTTTAAATCACTTGCTCCCCCTCATTATGTGCTTTGATTAAAATCCAAGCTCTTTAAAATTTTAGCACATAAGGGAGCGATCTTTTGAGTCCAAAACATCTTTATAAGTCCAAAAACATCACATTTAATCACTTGCTCCCCCTTAATATGTGCTTTGATTAAAATCCAAAATCTTTAACATTTTAGCACATAAGGGAGCGTTCTCGTAAGTCCAAAAACATTCTTTGAAGTTCCAAAAACATCACTTTTAAATCAGTTTTCATATTTAAATCACATTCTCTCCCTCGATCATAAAATTTCAAATCTTTCGAGATTTTGTGATCCCAATTGATTTAAATGATTTTCGAAAAAGCTTTGGAGAGAAGTGTGATATGTTTTAGACATTTACTGATTATGAGACACTTTTTGAATTTCACTGTGGCTGGTGCACAAAGCTTTTAAAGGTGTAGAAATTTTGAGCAAATGCGCTCCCCCTCAATTAATGGCCCGTTTTCAATTTTTAACGTTTAATAGCCATTAAAATGAGTGGTAGCGTATTCGAGAAAATTTAAGACCGATGGCCACATTGTACACCACAAAATCTCTTTTGAAGAATTTTAGAAGAAAGAGATTTTGGGAAAAGAAGACTTCTCTTCTTTTACTAGAAAGGTTGCACTGAAGCGTACAACTTTTCGGATAATCCGCACACAGTGAAAACATGGTAACGTGTTTTTCACGGATTTTTGAAAAACGGGTTGCTATCTGAAGTAATAGCAAACAATAATTTTAAGAACGGGTTACCGTCTGAAGTAACTGCAAGCCATATTTTAAGCGCGGGTTGCAGTCTGAAATAACTGCAAGCCATATAGGCATGTTTTGAAAACATTTTGAATTTCTGACGATGCCAGAAGACATGCCTAAGAAACAAACTATATTTTTGGTATTTTCTGGTTTTTCTGATTTTTTATGGTTTTTATAGGTTTTATATTTTTGTATTTTTCTTTTATGGGTATTAAAATATATAAAAGGATATTTGAAGTGAATCCATTACTCCTCATTCTCTTCCTGAAGACTTTTGAGTGACACTGGCATGAGACTCTCCACACCAAGTTTCTGGAGAATAAATCGAAACCGTTTTCCAAGAAGTGCCTTAGTGGAGAAGTCTGCCAGCTGAAACTCTGTCCTTGCGAAGTGAAGTTCCACCACACCACTGGAGAGCTTTTGATGATAACCCTTAGCAGCACCCCTTGCATTGTATTCAGAACGTCATCATGCTCATCAGATTTCACTTTAGGGATCCATCTAAGAGCTATAATCATTGCACAGTCTGGAGACGGTGCCAATTCTCATACTTAAAGTTGATAGAATTCATATCTTTCTTCTTGTGTCGCATTACACCAACATTCGTCTGATAAAACAATCTAAAATCTTTAGGCTCGACTTTGGATAGTATGGAATCATGAAAGCACCACAAGGCATGTGTGATCAGATCACATCGTGTAGACACCGGTTGAGAAGGATTCACATTGGTATGTGCTATTTTACACATACTTTTGACCTTAGTTTAAGTGTTAATAAGACCAAAAACTAACGTTAAACGCCAAAGATATCGTGTTTTTGTGTTCGTGATCGTGCAGGAAAGGATATTGCATAAATGGCATGAAAATCAACCAAAAAGCCTAATACGAGCACGAGATGTGGAAAAGTGTCAAAGAGCCGAGTCAAAGATGATATCTACTTAAGAAAAGCCCAAGACAAATGTATTCCT
>LBNU01003013.1:36026-46772 GCA_014162995.1 Artemisia annua
TCGAACCAGACTTTAATATGATTTCAGATAATCCGCTCTTCGATATTCAGATTAAGGATAGTGACGAGTCTGTTACGGAACCCGAGGTTACAAATGTTCATCATATGGTTGATTCTCTTCACGATGAGTTTTTAACTCCAGTCGATCCGACTCCATCAAGAATTGAAGAAGTTTCTGAGCCTACTAAGTTGTCATTGACTAAGGATTCATCATCTTTTACCGTGGTTGATGCTCCATTATCATTCCTTTCAGAAGATAAAATTTTTAAACCCGGGATATTATCTTGTAAGGACTCTTATGGGCTCCAGCCCGACATCCTTGCTTCGTTCGTTACTACTGAAGAATTTGTTGATGAAAATTTGAAGAAGGATGATTATAAGACTAAGGAGAAAGTTGTGCTTACTATGGAGGATCTCTTTGAATTTGACCTCGAAATCGTTGTTATGATCTTTCTTCCTTATCTTACCTATGCTGTTGTTTCACCCATCCGTCATTCCCCCGGGAGTGAGGATGTTGTTTTTGATCCCGGCATCGTCACTTTTCAAGTTGTGTGTTTCATTTGCTCCCCCAAGGACAAGTAAATTCGGGGCGAGTCTAAGCTATACGACTCGTTACTAAACAAGCGCTTCGTGGGAGGCACCCCATGCTTATCCTTTTTATTTTATTATCTAATAAGTAACGCGAGGAGGGCGACCTCTTCCAATCTTGTGTTTGCTTGGTTGTTTGTGTTTGTGCAGGGTTTCCCCAATTCATGATGACTCTCGTGCTCATGGTTCGTCTCATCTCCACTCGAGTCCCATGTATTGATGCTTGAATGGAAATCATATATCCAAAATCTTATCGACCAACGGTATCTTTGGCATACTTAATAAACAGCCTTAGATTTATTGTTAGGATTACCCTTACCTTTTTAAACATTGAGGACAATGTTTATCTTTAGTCTGGGGGAGGTGAATCTTCGATTTGATTGACCTAGCACTTTCCATTGTGTTTACTTACGCAACCCCGTTCCTCAAAATCACAAAAAATTGACAAAATTTTGAAAAATTCAAAAGAAAAAAATGAAAAAAATTAAAATTATGCAAAAAAGTGAATAAGTGATTTGACACCGTGTTTGACTTCCTTACTAGGGTAGAGTGAGAAATAAAAATTTGACTTGATCCGGGGTGTTGAAGCCTAGCTTTCTCCCTTAAACCAATATAATCTTTAAAAATGATTATCGGCTAAGCATTCGCGGATCTCATTATTTGGGATTTTAAATTTGCGGAGAACGAGAAGTGATAGAGTTTCTTTAGAAGTTAGATGCTAAGCATAGAGTAGTTGGATCTCTTTAAGGCTCATCGAAGGTACTCATGTCTTTTTGTTCCCACAAAATTGCTTCACCTCATATTTGTGCAAAATAATTAAAGATGTTATGTTTAGCCGATGAGTAGTTCTTTATCTTCTTGAGAGAATCTTTGCTTGAGAAATTGGGTACACATCATGGATACACGCTAGTTGAGTTGTATTGTATATCGTTTTATAAGCGTAGTACGCATGTGGTTTCGGAGCTACCCTAAAGCCCGTTGTTATGTATGAGCTAAGGTGCTTTAAGACTTCGGATTGAGATCGGACCTTGGATCCTAGATTCCAACCCTAGCAGTTGGCGGTAGGTCTTGGACTGAAACCGTGAAGGTTCGGAGTTAAGAAGTTACTAAAGCAAGCAAAAAAAATCCAAGAATAAGGATGTATGTTGAAGATTTATGGATTATGAGTTTAAGTGTTAAGACTAAAGTTGGTAGCACGTGAGGTGCATGCGAATGATCCAAGATCGGGCGCATGAGGTGCACGTGAAGGTACTCTCCAACTTATGTCTATTTTGATGTATTCCAAAGTCTTTGTATGTATCCAATATCCTTGATGTGGACCACATTTCTCTCGCAAACCTTCTTAAGGGAAGATCGATAACTACTTAGCGTATGAATTTGGTATCTTTGACTAAAAACTATGAAATGAGATTCTTATGAAGAAATTCATTTCTCTCACAAAAATAAAATAATAAGCTACAAAAATAGGAAAATGGGAGCAAGCGGTACACGAGTAACTTCCATGAGTAGCGTTGGCATCTAACTTGTAATTAAACAATGATCCGTTTTTACGCTTAGTTTGGGAGCTTGTGAAAAATCAGGGACGATGAATTTTATTCAATCGGTCACTTTTCTATGAATCGTGTTCTTGCTCTATGACCCTTAATCGTTATTGAAAGATAATGAAAGTCAAGCACACCGTCATAAGCTGAAGTAGTGTAATATATGATGTACATAGTCAAAAATGGAAAACCGGGGCGTTTTAGGGAATAAATGATTTCGTATCTCTTTTGAACGTTTTGCTACTTTTCAAAGTTAGTAAAGAGAGGTGTGAAATTATTTATCTTTAAAGCGTGACGTGATTACATTGCGTGAGGACACGCAATACCTTAGTCTGAGGGATTTTGGTATGTGCTATTTTACACATACTTTTGACCTTAGTTTAAGTGTTAATAAGACCAAAAACTAACGTTAAACGCCAAAGATATCGTGTTTTTGTGTTTGTGATCGTGCAGGAAAGGATATTGCATAAATGGCATGAAAATCAACCAAAAAGCCTAAAACGAGCACGAGATGTGGAAAAGTGTCAAAGAGCCGAGTCAAAGATGATATCTACTTAAGAAAAGCCCAAGACAAATGTATTCCTTAAAGGCTCGAAGAAAAATTCATGAGACACTTGTCCTCCACATTTGAGCAAGATGTCGCTTTTAAATCTTTTGAAGACCTTTTGAAGAAACGTCAACTCAAGTCCTCAAGATTACTTTAGCGTTACGTTTAATGTTTAGAACGTTTAGTAGTTTGTAACATAGTTTTAGTGCAATTTCATGAATTGTAAAGGTTCAAGGGCTTAAGATGCAATATTGTCTAAACTTTCTAAGCTCTTGACCTATAAATTAAGATCACCTCCTCATTTGGATGGTTGGTTAGTTTTAGGATTAGTTTTAGGTTAGTCTTAGCTTATTTTTGTATTAGGTAAGTTTTATTTTTATGCAAGTTTATTTCCATGTCTTAATATCTTTCTTTAGCTTATTTGCGCCTTCATCTTAATATTTCTTTTTAATCTTTACAACTTTTTGAGCTTATTTTGTTGTCCTTTAAATCTACTAAAAGCTTTTATAAAAATCTTCTACCACCTTTGCATGAAAATACAAGTCGTGGGTTTTGATAATGGTTTAGTGCTTATTTTTGTGTCGTGAGCTTATATAAGCTTATTTAGTGTCTTAATCTAGTTTCTTAATAAGTTTTACATAAGTTTTTATTGAGTTTTACTCTTTGTTTCACGTTAAAAGTGGTTTCACTAGTTACAAGCCCTAGTTTTGCAAGTATCATTTTAGGGATTAGCGAGTTTGGCTACAAAATTGCGAGTATGAGGTTTCAACATGTTCTTAGCGAGTATGGAGGGTAGTTTTGCGAGTATGGTTGTTGCCTTTTGCGAGTATGAGGCTTAGGTTGCGAGTATGGTTCAATAGTCTAGCGAGTATATGGATTGATTTGATTGCGAGTATGAGTTTTAGCTTAGGTTTTGCGAGTATGGGGCAGCCATGATTTGCGAGTATGGACACATAAGTGTTGCGAGTATGGTTCTCAATAGGATAGCGAGTATAGAAGTCAATTATTACGAGTATGGGCTTCCAACTTTAGCGAGTATGATAGTTCTTAGGTAGCGAGTATGTATTGTGTCATGTTCTTTTCTGGTCTCTTTTCTTTTACAAGCCAAGTTAGGCTTTTATTTCCCTCATCGTTTCATCGAGTGAGGTTTTATTTTCATTAAATCTAAACGTTATGCTGTCGAAATTTTCTTAAATCTTTTTAGTAACTTTTTCTTATTAAAGTCTTACGTAATTTTCATCTTTAGTCTTCAACTTTAATTACGTTTAACGTTTACAAGTCCTTTAATGTCTTTATCGCTTTACGTTCTTTTATATGAGTCGTGAGTAGTTTTTTAACGTGTTTGCTTAGTGGCTCGGGTTTGTGAGTTAAGTGCGAGTATTAAAGGTTTGTGATTAATAATCGTCAAGATTATTTAGACTTGTGATTTAATTATTCGAAGAACAAAAACCTTAGAACGGATAAATCACTCGTCTAGAGTTATTATCTTTTCAAAGGATTAATTGACAACTAATCTCGAGAAAGGAAAATAACTCGTCACAAACCATTAGCTCACACTTAATGAACTTATTCGCGTCGCTTTGCAAACATATTGTCTTTGAATTCATTTACCGTTTTAATTACTATTCGCCCTTTAATTTCCGCTTTCTTTAAGTCACTTTATTACATGCAACTTTACTTGTTTACTTATTTTATGTCGTTTTATTGGTTTACTTTACTTTAAACCGCATTTTATTTGTCGTTGTAGTATAATCAAACAAAATCATCTTTTAAACCTATTCATCGCACATAGCTCACGGTCTTGAGTGACGAGATCAGTTCAACCCTCGTTGGGACAACGATCCGTGGTTTACAAGCTTGCTTGCTAGATCGCAACGTATCAAACTNCCCATTATAGTGAAGATCATGTGGTTGTGGTTAGGACACTGATGTGCTTGTGTTAAGATCTCCTGAAGAAGAAGCTTTAGAAGATGATTCAGGAGCAAATGTGTCTTTAAACGGAGCAACATCAGGTGGAGCAGATGGATTTACTTCAAACGATTCGTCGACTGCAGCACCTTGATGTACGAAAGGAGATTGTATGTATGATGAAGTTGATGAATGACTTGCTGATGGAGCGTCTTGAGCCATTGAAGAAGAACAAGATGGACCATTTAGATCGTTTGGAACATAAGCTGCGATAGCTGGTGGTACCGGTGTATCATCAATTGGCGGTTCAAAGTATTCATCAACCACTTAATTATCCAAGATCTCCAAATCCTTATCGTTAGATGGTACATAAGGTACATGCAGGAGTGGAATACAATAACTGAACTGGTTGGTTCAGATGATAAAAATTTAGAAGCGGGTCCTACACTGAAGTGTGCAGAAGCCAATTGCTTAGACAGCTCATAGAATGTGATGTGAACGAATTCCAAGATTTGTTGGGTTCATATGTCGTAGATTCGGCATCCCTTATGATCTGTAGCATAACCACCAAATATTTCAACAATCGCTTTAGCTTTTAACCATTCCAGATCTTGGTAGTCATTTTGTAGGGTATGAAGAACTCCTATGAAGATATTGACAGTATAGGGTTTGTGGGCATGCTTCTTTTGTTAGCTCAGTTGACTAGCCGAACAAATAGAGATGGTGTACACGGTAGTGACACGTTTGTCTTGAAGAAGATCAACACCATCCAATTCTCTTAGAAATTACACAGTCACCTACGACACAGTCTCCATAACCCATAATTGTGTCAACCTGGTAGTTCCCGAATCTAACTATCCCATAAAAGTGTATTCAAGGTGTTGATGAGTACACTCATTCATGAAATTCTTGAGCCCTGAGCAATTACTGATTGGTTTAAGAAGATGTTGACATGAGTACCAAACATAGAGAATTAGTCTGTACGTTGAAGAAGACAGTTACTCAACACTTTTTAAACTTTCACCACCAAAGCTTTTAAGATTCCTGAAGCTGTAGATGCCATGTAATAATCTTAAGCGGAGTTTTACAACTCTTGTGACTTAAACCGAGGGATCGATTCTCTCCCGGGATTTTACTAAAGTCAACAAAAGAAACCGAAAGATGTGATATGCGATTATGACTTAGAGTGAGATCTTGGATAGGTCACAATTTGCACTAAGTGTCAAGTCGCGACAAGTCAAGTTTCAATAGATCCGATCGTAATGAGTCAAGTCGTAAGGATTAACTTACAACGTCAAATTACAATCAGACTAATCGTAACGACTTGAGTCACAACAATTCACCAAGCACAAGAAGTTAACAAATCACTAGAATCTCACTACTGAGTTAATCACTAGGCACCACCAATTCGTTGAATTTTTTGTCTCCTCATTAAAAAGCTTTGGTAGCTTAGCAAAGTATCATCTCACGCTTGAATAGTTCTTCTCATTTTTCTTCCTGCTGAAAGGCTGAAGTATGGCGTACCAAAAGTATCCAGAGACCACTTCCCCCAAGTAGTTGAAGTGATGCAATCAGTCTCATTAAATGAAGCTCAAAAACCTGATGCACACTTGTACCTCTTTTATCATCAGAAACTGTTTCTTACATCTCTTCCCCCACGTAGGTGGAATAATACACCAAAAAATTGAGTTTGAACACTGATCATCTCTGCGGTTATGACATTTAACTTCCCAGAATAACTTCAATTGGGAAGAATTATAAAGCTCATCACGTGTACTCGTTGTGCGTTCCGATGTATGTCTCCTTCCCCTTTGTTCTTTTTGATACTTCAGAATCAGCCACACATTATATGCACATACAACTTGAAATTTTGTGAGAAGAGCAACATGTGCTTAGATGTATCCTGTGAGAATCAATTGCTACAGAAAAACTCTCTTATGACTATCTTATCAGCCCTTATGAACAGTCGGCTATTGCTAAGACCACTTTGTGAAGTAAACCTGATATTCTCAACTTGAATATGAAGTAGAATTCCCCGTTTTTGCGACTTAAACTTGCAACAATGTATGTCAAAGAGCGGTGTAGAGACTTCATGCATCGAGTCCCTAAGTACTCTATACTCTTCAACCATCCAACCATCGAGTATAAGACGTACATCACCTTTTGAATACCGACAACTTCGTGTGAGTTGTGACATTGAATGTGATAGTTATTTTGTGGCAATAGAAGAGAAGATTTACCAAAATAACTAGATACCCAAGTCATCGTCAATGTAGAGATTAAAGGCTCGAACAAAGATCCCGAAGATACTAAGTACACATACCCGTAAAATTTCACTTCAATCTCAAATAAACAATACCAAGTAAACTCTTGTGACCACTTAACATTCCATTTCCAAAAATCTTAGCCGACATTTTCTTTGTATTCTTGTGGTTGATTTGTAGAGTGCACACTAGAAGGAACAACAATCCGTGAAGAAGGGAATTCTTCAGAGTCCGGTTTTGGGAAAGGAATACCAGAAGACTGATCATTATTCATGTGCAGCTTCATTAACATGATAGTCATCATCAACACCTTGAAGAATAACTGGAGATTGGGTTTCGTGAGTAGTCTGAGATATACTTCAAACTAGTGCATCTTGCTCAATGGAGATGGAAGGTAATGAACCAAGAGCCAACAGAAACCAAAGAAGGAGCTTCAGAAACACGATGATCAACATTCTTTGAAGCTTGGAAGTATTCATCAAACATAACTTCCATTCATTCTTAGTAGATGGAGCATTAGGTGTCTAAGGAGAGTTGCTTAACCATTCTTCAAACATAAATCATCATGTGGTGTATTCACCCTTTTACTCCGCACACATTGACAAACATAAAAGCTTGTAATCATAATATATTTATATCAAAAATATTAAGAGTTAATCACATTGTCACATTACATCACCCAAATAAATAAAAGCAAGGTGATGGCAAAAAAGTCCAACATGAAGAATTATATAGTTCTTTGGAGAAGCATGTAGTCGCCCTCACGAACTCTGCCTCCCACTGCTGTTTGGTGACATTCAGTTGTGTCTGGTAGCTTTAGATGCCAAGTAGTAGGTATTCAACTAGCTTCTGATGACTAGACCCTTCATCCAGTGAAGAACAGCGAACACAAGTGTCTTCTTCTCATTAGATGGTAGATGATGCAATTTTCCTTTGGATGAGATGTCTATCACTGCATACAACTTCCAAATCCAGATTTCATCCCAATGGCTCCAAAGAAAGGTGTGAAGATTGCAACCAAGAAGAAGACGGAGAAGGTGATGAACCCGTTGTTCGAGAAGTAGCTGAAGCAGCTTGGCATTAGTGGAGCTTTGCCACCAAAGAAGGATGTCCACAGCTTTGTGAGATGGCCACAAGTTGTGAGGAAGAGGAGGAAGAGGAGGATCCTCAAGCAGCGTTTGAAGGTCCCTACCAGCCTTGAACCAGTTCACCAAGACTCTTGACAAGTATGAAGAGTACAGGAAGAAGTGAGGTGGTGGTATAGTGGGATCCAAATCACAGGCAAAAACCAGGGCTAAGGAGAGAGTTCTGGTTAAGGAGGCGGCCCTGGTAATCAGTTGTCTGCATTTGAAGATGTGATACCCAAAGGTATCAACACCATTATGGAAGTTCTTCATACCCTTCATATTAGATGAGTGGCTGAGGATCCTTGAGTGTAAGAGCCAGTCATTGAGATCTGCACATACCAGAAATACATACAAAAATACCAAAGGAAGATGTGATGGTTAGATCATGCATAAGATAGACTCATATACAATGCAAGTCCCCAACGAGATGAGTATAAAGCAAAAGCACACATCAAGACACATATAAACTGCTAGGATACCAAACCGCTAAATAAGAACCGTTACGCAAACAAATCGCCGATAAACTAACCGCCGATAAACTAACAGTTATTAAATTAACCACCGATATACTAACCGCTATTAAATTAACCGCAGTTAAACTAACCGCTGTTAAACTAACCGTAGTTAAACTAACCGTTGTTAAACTAACCGCGGTTAAACTAACCGCTGCTAATCTAACCACTGCTAATCTAACCACTGCTAATCTAACCGCTGCTAATCTAATCGCTGCTAATCTAACCACCGCTAATCTAACCGCTGTCAGGAAAAACGCATACGCAAACCGCTACCAAGAATAAAGTAACCGCTATCAAGAACACATCATAAGCAAACCGCTATCAAGAACATAAGTTAACCGCTATCAAGAGCATCATATACGCAGATTCCACGGATAACACCTATGAATACACTACGTTAAAAGCAGCTAACTCAAGTAACAAACGCATCTAACAATCACAATGGCATGCAATCCTAAGCACTTAATCATCCAAAATCAACAAAACTAGGGGAAGCAACTGCTAATTCCACGAAATAGCACGAAAACAAGGACAATAGGGATAAAGAAAAGAGATCAAACACATTAAAGGAATACAAAACGCGTACCAAAAAAAAGAACTACAAGATGAAAAGGAGAAAATATGCAGCGGTATCTAATGAGAGAAGAAGGAGTTTAGTTTTTAGAGAAAAATGAAATTATGATCTAACCGCTGACATTAAATATGCAAGTGCAACTTTCAAAACATGTCAAAACTGGCCCTTCAACTATACAAACCGCTGAACAGATACACAATATGGCAAAATAAGTCCTTCTATTTAAGTATCCAACTAATTATGTATACTAAGCACATACACAAGGCAAAATCCAAAACATCCTCTCCCCCTCAAACAATGACCTGATTAAAGAAATCAGAGTACTTTGATTGAAGAAAAAGAAACACAAGTATAAATAGGAGGAATGAACACAGTTGGTAAATCTATGATATCAGAGAAAGTCCGAGTCCTGAGTTGAGATACCCAGAAGTCATAGAAAGAAATGCATCAAGGTTGAGATATAAAATCTCCCATCATTGGAGATTTGTATATCTTTGGCCTCCATGTTTTGTGCCTTCTTGTGTGGAAATAGTAAGAAGATCTTCCTCTTGAGTAAGGACAACCTATATTATCACAAACTTGATTGCATGTATATGGATTAGTGACAACAGTATCCAAACCCTTAGGGGTTTTTCGGCTGACCATGGGATTGCCATTAGTAAACTCCTTACTGGTTGGTATCCACTTAAGTCCAATGAGCTTAAAAATTCTACCGGTAGGAATCCACTTTAGGCAAGATCTAGAGTTATTAAACATCTTATGCACAGAAGGTGACTTTCTAAAAATCCTAGGCTTAACCAGTTGAAATTTAGCAGAGTTCTTCACTAAAGTAGGAGTCATCAAGATAGGTTGTGATCCTAATATTCCGTCCTTATGCAGTTGTGCCCTTTTTCTAGCCCTTTCTAGATCACCGTACTTATACAGGACATAAGAGTTAAGATTTTTTATGCTTGGTTTCGACACTGTTTTAGAACTGGTCCTAGGGGAGCTGGGGGCAGAAGTATTATTATGAGTGTTAACTGATTTAGTAGACACTTGTTCCACATCAACTTGGGAGGCAAACCGGGTTTTTGAAAATTTTACTCTTTCAGACCTAAATGCACTAGGTTGTCTAGCAACAGATAGATTTCTATTACTTTGAAAGACTGGTTTCCCCAAGATTGATGGTTTTGTAAGCTTAGTGTTTCCACTATTCACTTTAGAATTTCCAGGCTCACGATTAATAGGTGTGACAGTGAAGCCTATTTCCTGAAGATGTGCTATGAAATTATCATATTTGTTAATCCAAGAGTTTGTATGAACTGCAGCCTTAGTACTCTTTTCTTTGAGAGACTCATTCAGGTTATTACATTTTAATTTCAAAGACTCATTGTCCAATAGTAATTCAGCTATTTTAGACTCTAAATTTCTAGTAGCAATCTCACTACTGACCAGTTTAGCATTAAAATCATTACACATATTACTCAAATCAGTCATACGATTTTTCAGATTTTTGATTGTCATGTTCTTGGTTTCTAGCTGAGTTTTCAAATTATTAATCATAAAGTATTCATGGAAATCAGGAAGTTCCGAATTTTTGCATGGTTGATTATTTTGAAAACTTTCTTCCTTTTGTTGCATTGCGATTTCAAGAGAAATACAATGTTTTTCAAGTTGCAAAAATCTTTTTGAGAGTTCGTTAAA
>LBNU01003014.1:3903-28708 GCA_014162995.1 Artemisia annua
AAAAAAAAACTAGTGCAAGCAAGCAAATGTGCGGTTCAAACATGAGTTTTTTTTTCCGTTCAGATGCGGTCAGATTCAGACATTTACTCCTCAGAATCAGATTCAGATGTGCGGTTCAGATTCAGATTCAGAGCCTCTTAAAAAACAAACACAACTTAGTCAGGAAGAAAATGAAATCACCAATGGTAGTAGTAGTACATCTTCTGCAACTGATTGCTAAAATCCTTAATCTAAAGTCATAATCACATGCATTCAAACCAAACACCTTTGTTGTAAAATTTTCCATTGTTCATTCAAGATAGTAGTAGGCCATAACATGTTAAAGATGGAAATGTCTTGCATTCACTTAAACATCATAGCTCTCTTTATGTGAAATTTAATTAACAAATAGTACCGGACCACACCAAGTGAAGCCCATTACTCGAAGATAACACTCATAAAGTATGTTTTAAAGACGGTGGACCTAGCTAAAAAGATATTTGTGGTGCACGGTTCCAAGTCCAATTTGGCTTCAAATTAAGTGTGCTTTTTATAATAACTTAGCAAAAGATGGCGGACCACAAATAATGAGTCTTATTAGGGGTACTGCAACATCGACACATAGCTCTAAAGTCTAAACTTCATACTGGAGTTTAAAGAAAAATTTTCATCTCCACAAACCCGTACGCTGGATATAGTAGGACGAGACTTCATCATCTTTACCTCGACGCGGTATTATGTGTCCTCTGCGTTTTATTATGCTTTCTCTCATCACATTTACTCTCCTTTATCATATTAGTCACTGCTTATACGTACATCACTTGGTACATACCTATTCCACTTAAACATACACATACGCCATAATGCATTCACATACACAACTTCACTTTCTATCGGTAGTCTACACAACTTGATAGAACTTTTTGTGGGTCCTTGACGCGCAATCCTCAGCTCGCGTAACAGTGTTTCACGCTTGAACAATTAAAAGACGTCATTTCCCGTGTGCTAATCGGCATCGCTCTAAGTGATCGTAAAGTTGACTGGAATTTAGAGAATGTACGAACAAATAATACCCTTAGTTTAACTAACTTGATATTTTTTAGAATATCGTAAAAGTAACTACTCTTTGCGTCCCGTATTAATAGTACATATTTTTATTTTGAGTTGTTTCAAATTAATTGTTTATTGCTAAAAATAGATAAAGAAATTTGATTGAGTTTACTATATCACCTTCAATTGTAATAAATTATTACAAATAATAATAATAATAATAATAATAATAATAATAATAATAATAATAATAATAATAATAATAATAATAATAATAATAATAATAATAATAATAATAATAAGTTGGAGATAAAAAAATAATAATAAGAAAAAAACAATGATGATTATATTTCTTTTCGGTTGTGTGTTTTTTGTCTGAAAAATATTATTTTGGACGAAGAGGTGTTTTTGACCAAATGTTGACATTATATTTACAATGGTTGTTAAGATTTCGATTTTGATCCTATGATCTTACGATTTTATGATACTACAAAGTAAAAACGATCCCGATCCTACGTAGGATCTTAATAAGATCCCGATCTTAGCCATAGGATCTTAAAATTTCGTTCTGATCTTACTTTTATTGAACCACAAGCTAAAATACTACAAATTTGTGTATTAAGTTTTGTAGAATATGTAAAACAAGAGGCTGATTGATTAAACACTTCATAATCATAATTTTGATATACATTTTCTTGATATATGATATATAATAATATATAAATTTTAATAATTTAACAAGCCTATTAAGAAAATGACGTGATCTTAAGATCCTGATCTGATCTTACAATCACAATCTTAAAAAAAATAAAAATGATCCTAGATAAGATACCGATTAAAAAAACGTTGGTATTTACCTTTATTAGAAACCTAGACTGCTTCTCTAGACAAGTGAAGGCATTCTAGACAAGTGAAGGCATTAAGTTCAATCTTAAACTTGTATACTTTTAGCAAATTAAAACAAATAATTACTGCAAAAATACATTTACTTGGTTTGCAAATTTTCACTATTTATATTTTTGTTAGAGGTGCGGGCTATCTACATCCTTCTGTTAACAAAAGTTAAACAATTTACATTTTACCATTAGTAAAAGTCAAACTGTTAACATATTTAAGGACTAACAATGCAAATGATTTTCTGTTATCTGTTAACGTGGATCCCACATGAAGAGGTTTTTTTTCGTTATTTGTCCAAGCTACCATATCCTCCTTTATCTGCCTACTCTACTTTTTCACTTCCTTAGTAACCTCCCATAATCACTCAATAAAACAATCCCTAATTATCAATATATTTAAAAGGCAGTTTTTGCGTGCTTCAGAATATTGTACGCAACAGTTGGATGAACAGTACCATGGCTACAGTATCATGGCTGCACCAAATTGTGCGGAAAAGTTGTTATAGTAGAAATAGAAATTCCATAACCGTCTTCTCCATTCCCTCCCACACACACCATTTCCAAAAAAATCTCTCTTGAAGCTTCTTCTACCTAAAAAAACACTCAAAACCTACCATTAATCTTGGTGTGAAACAATCGAAAAGCCTCTACAAATAATAAAGATCTCGGCAACCCAAATACACAATCATGTCTAAGTGGCTATTGGGGCTTATTGGATTCGAAGGGGAACTAATCAGATGGCATCGAGTTGCAAGTAACGAAGTGTCAAAATGAATATCATGACAGTAGCTTTCGTAAGTTTACCCTTATTTTGTATATCGATTTTTTTTTAATTCATTAAACTTAAATGTATTTATGTTGATTTGTTCTAAAGTAGTTGCAATTGTTGTTTTCCAAGTGGTGGGTTAGGGTTTGGTTGAAGTGGTGGTCTGTGGTGGTGGTGAAGGGACGAACTTTGGTTGCTGAGATGAGGGTGTCTCATGAGGATGAAGGGTTAACAGATATTACGGGGGGAACCTAATCATTTCGTTTAATCCGACGTCGTTAACTAATCTGAGAAAGAACAATGGAGATAGTGTCAGAATCGGTTGAAGTTTGTCGTTGAATGTGGACTGATCGATATGAAGAACATCGGCAGCAACAACATTCGGACAACGTGACTGCACATAAAAATGTGAGTGATAGGCTGAGGTACGCATCGGTTCATGGTTTGGAGGCAGAGGCATAGGCGCCGTGCCATAGTCCAAGTGTATCTATGCATAAGAATGCTTGAAAGGTGCGTGTTTTTTACTCAATTAGTATACAACTCATGATTAACTGACCACTTGATCACTAGCATTATTTTAAAGAATTTGCTTTCTCAAAATTTATGTTTCTACGTGACCACAACATGGTGTCCAAAATGAGGATCTGTTGCATTTATATTAGCTGACATAAATGACAATTTGGGCTACATTTTTTCTTAGAAATTTGCTCCTGTTGTAGGTATTAATGAAGGTCCCAAAAAAGGTTCTATTGCAGATTGGTCAAAAAGAGCGGAATAGGCGTAAATGGGAGGACAACAGAGAATGGCGATCGCGTACTAAGTGCATGGTAAGCGTTCGCGGTTTTGAATGTTTTACATGCGCATTACAGTTATCTGTAACTATGGCCTCATTTGAGAGTTTATATGTTCCTCTGATGTCGTTGATTTTAGTTACAAACTGATTTTAGGGGTTGTAAGGTTTGTCCATTATAGTTATGTGCTCTTGGGTGTCGCCAAACGTTTCATTTCGTGAGTTATAATTGTGTGCAGTTATAGGAAGGAGGAGAGATGTTGGTGGCAGAAGTTGTGCAAAATGTGACAAGGGTTCCATGGAAAAGAAGTAGGAATGACATTGCTATGGCTGTTATTGAGATTAGTCAACATGAGTTAATGAAGAATCAACCACATGAGAACCACATGAGAATCAGGTTAAAGCGGCTGCAATGCTTTTTGGCATGTGTATCAGGTAATGCCGATTTATCCATCTAGACGTCAAGGTGTCAACCTCAATCATATATGTTTTTATGTATATATAACCGAGTTCGTGAGAATATGATTAATTTGGGGATTTACGGGGTGTTTAGATGTGCCTTTGTAACAAAACATGTTTAATAAAACTTTTTTTTTAGATGCGGTATTGTAGTTTAAAGTTTAGGNTATATATATATATATATATATATGTTAAGGTACTAAACTGAAAAGAATGATACTAGATTCATGCAAACGTATATTAGATATAAAATATTGTTATTAGTCGTTGACTATTATTTTCATGTTTGGTTCCAAACGAGGTTCGTTTCGATTATAAAGCATTCAACAATAAATAAGAGCGGTTCTATACTGGGAAGCATGAATAACAAAGACAATGCCATCGAGGAAGATGAGGTAATGGGTATTGGGATTCAAATGGCGACGTTGCAGCAGCAAAAGTGAGACCACAAAGGCCGAACAAGGTTTAAGACACCTTTACACGTAACAACATTGACACTATCGACAAGACAATCCCGGTGCAGCGCGCGGGCTACCACACTCGTTATGTTTAATCCAAGAACTTGTTCTATTATGGGATTTTGACAAGTTATTAATGAAGCAATAAAGTGTATCGCAAATTAAGTTGTTTAACAGGTGTCCTTAAAGTATGAGTTGTGATATATTAATTCATCTTGAACTTTCCTTCCAAGTTAAAACATTTAATACACACTAATTGAGTTTATATTCTTAACTGCATATCTTTTCCTCAATTAAATTTCACCAAGAGATCTCTTAAACGTAAATTTTTAAGCAATACAAATAATAAAACATATTGTGCAAATCATTCAAACACAAAAACGATAATTCATTAATACAAATACTCCATCTGTCTCAAAATTATTGTCCACATTTCTATTTTGGAATGTCTCAAATTAATTGTTCACTTTCCCTTTTAAGTAAAAACTAGAGAATATAGTAGAGGAATATTCTTTTGAGTGGTTGAAAACAAAAGTGACCCCACTTTTATTAAACTTTATATTTATGGGAGGTGATTTGCACACTCCCAAAAATTATTGGCACACTCAAAATTTGATTGTGTCAATCATTTTTGAGAGTGTGCAAATCAACTCCCTAATTCTTATCTCCTGACAATAATTTTGAGACGGAGGGAGTAATAAAGCTAAAGGTACACCAATAATTAATGTTAGCATTAAAATATCCCCATTCAAAAATACATTTACCCCACTTTTATTAAACTTTATATTTATGGGAGGTGATTTGCACACTCCCAAAAATTATTGGCACACTCAAAATGTGAGTGTGTTGACATTTATACCCTTACAGGATAAGAATAAGTCCAAACAATGTGAGGGTATAAATGTCAACACACTCAAAATTTGATTGTGTCAATCATTTTTGAGAGTGTGCAAATCAACTCCCTAATTCTTATCTCCTGACAATAATTTTGAGACGGAGGGAGTAATAAAGCTAAAGGTACACCAATAATTAATGTTAGCATTAAAATATCCCCATTCAAAAATACATTTTTTTTTTTTTTTAAAATAATTTATAACAATGGTTTCCGATCTTTTGGCCGATTAATCCACGGGGTTTGAACCCACCGCCACACAGACTCAAACCAGGTGAAGCCCTCCCTTTTCAGGAGGTTGGCGTGGCCACTTAAGGTTGTTTGCACCTAGCAGGAATTGAACCTTGAGACCTCACACATTTTAGAGTGATAATCACAAACCCTTTACCACTAGGCCACCATTAAGTGGTTATCAAAAATAAAATTAATACTCCGTATACTACAAGGTACAAACCAAACAAACTACTAATGTGGTTATCATAAACCTGACACTTAAATTCGATTAAAAAATCGTACATGTCAAAGTACGAAAAATTTCAGGTGGTTTATAAAATATGAAAAATGTGAGTTTTTGAATATTATAATTCATATTTGTTAAGCAATGTCATAGATAGATTTACTAATCATATATTTGCATGAACTAATGCATACTACTCTATGTTTACAGGTTATATAATATTGTGACGAGTATTACACAACATTTATTCACTAGCGAGTATATTTCACCGTCAATAATCACAACTTCGTAATAATACTAGTTTACCGTTTTCGTATGGCAATTGCATCGCGATGCACAGGTACTCTACCATATCTATATGAGATAGTGTGCGATAAAGTTATTCTTTAAAATTCTCACCGTACGTACATTTATTATCATGAATAATATATAATCGAAGGCAAAAGTTTTGTCGCTGCTACAACGCGCATGGGTACTCTGTTAGTTTACTATAATTAGTTCCTATTAATGAATTTAAACTTTTCTTGTTTCATAATCAAAACTAGTGCCTTGACGGCGCTAGTTGGACAAACTCTAGACAAATAAAGGAGGATGATGGTAGGTTTGATAAATAAAATGACGAACCAAACCTACGTTAGTCTAATACTAATGGCGGGATGTAAATTGTTTGAATTTTGTTAACCGGTAGTTGTAGATAGCTGAACGTTTCTGACAAAATTGTTAACTTTTAAAATTTGCAAAGCATGAAAATTTATTTTTGCTTTTAACTCTATAAGAAATGAACAATAGCTAGACATAAACTTACGTGCTTGAGAGTTGAGACAAACTACACTGGAAAAACTAAGGGTGCGTTTGGTATGCTGCGAGGAATGACAATGGGTATGAGTTTGATAGTAGTGGTGGGTCCCTCAACTATGAAAGATCCATTCCCCCCTCAAGAGTTGTATATGGAGTATGAAATATATTAGACTTTCATAGTCATAATTGTCGGCCCAGGCATCTTAAACAAACACAAACTATCACTTTCATAGTGATAGTTTGATTCCCTTAGTAGGAAACCAAACGCACCCTAAATGAGTGTTTGTTTCGGTTTATATGTGGGCTTATGAGCTAATTTGATTTTGGCTTATATAATATAGCCACAATTTTCCGGCTTATTTTGGGACTTGTAGGCTTATAAATAAACTTATATAAGCCCACATGTCTCAAAATAAGCCATAAAATTGAGGCTTATAAGCCAATTCAAATAAACTCATAAGCTCACATATAAGCCGAAACAAATACCCCCTTAAGTTAACTTGATTATTACCAGTAGTAGTTAATTAAAGACTGTATGTGAAATGTGTGTTGTCGCGTGATCAAAATTAAATAATTAATACATAAAATTAGACTTTCTCTAAGGTGTCGTTTTCCAAAACACTTGATTGAAAATGTGAAATATTAATTACCGATAAGTGTTGGACAAACGTCGATTAATCTAGGCTCTCACGAGAATCATCAAAAGCCAATCTTAATTCGTTGAAAACTTAATGATTTAAACTCTAAAAGAAAGATAAAAAAGCAATTCAAAGTGGGGTTGTCTCGTGAACAAGAAGTCATTTCGAATGAACGCCAACTTCCTCGTGTCGATCATCTTTTGGTTTGTGCCATGAAATGTCATTTTCTCAGATGATATAAAATAAGCTTCGTGTCTTCTTTTCTACCAACTTATTAAATCAACTGTCTCCTAATTTGTTTGCTATCAATGTACAATATCATGACTAGATAGATTCTTAATTAGCTAAATGATTACATGTCGTCATATGGATAAGAGAGACTGTTAGTTCTAGATGATCATGAAGTTTTGCTAAAATCACAAGACCACTGTGACAACTGACAAAGTTATAGATTAAGTCAATTGTAGTTAAGATGTTAAATCAAAAGTCGTTGTTGTATGCATTATGGCACATTGGCACGTATGTGACTCTAATTTGTTTCCTAGCGGTGGTCAATTCTGTGGTTCCATTATTAGCTTTTGAAACTATAATGCACAAAATAACGTAGATGATTGATAAATGATAATATTATATTTATCGTTTATTTTGTTTATTTTAAAAGAATTAATCATTTTTACGAGGATATTGCTATTCATTATGTACTCAAATTTACAAAACTGGCCTGAAAAAATGAATCAACACATAAAGCTTTTGTTAAAATGACTTAAGCTAGATAGATTAAATTAAGTTTGTACTACCATGCATGTAACGAAACTTGAATAAACACTAGACCAAGCTTAAGACATCAAGAGGGGTCACTATTTAATATGTTCATGCGTTAAGATCATTATAGGATCAGAGACCAAGTGTGTATTAGAGGATAGAGTTGTTAGCCTAAGCTCATTTGTGTAGCTCATTTGTGTATGTCAGATGATGAAAACTCCGTCGATGTTATTTAATTGATGAACTATTTATAATGCAAACGCATGATAACCTAACACCCTAAACACACTAATTGGCTTAGGCTAACAACTTTATCCTCTAATACTCCTTCGCAATCCGAGCAACGAAATCGTAAAAGCTCGGATTGGATAAAAAAAGACTAAAAACATTGTATCAATAGCGCGCAAATTTGTTGATGAAGATAGCCGACAACAAGCGGAGTCTATCTTCAAATGCATCGGCAAAAATGCAAAGCAAATATTAAAAGTTGTTGGCCTACAGGAAGCGGCATCTTGACGATCATTTTTCTTCTTATCTTCACAAATTCTTCAAAAGTAAACATAACGACAGGAGGGAGTAAAATATTGTACTCATAGAGTTTGAGCAAAGTAGAACAATATATATTATGATTGCGAGAAAAAAAAAAAAAAAAAAAAAGAAAAAAAAAAAGCTTGGGTTAAAAGGTGGCGGCTAGAGTATGACAGGGTGACATAAAAAGGCGGCTCAACTTAGTCAGCCAGGTCTGAGGATCAGACCCGCTCCAATACCATGTCAGATGATGAAAACACCATCGGTGTTATGTTTTTTTGATAAACTATTTATAATGCAAATACATGATAACCTAAAACCCTAAACACACAAAGGGCTTGGGCTAACAACTCTATCCTCTAATAGTGTGGCGGAGCCAAAAACGGAGAACAAACTATCGATTGAAATAAATTTTGTCTGCAGTGTGTGTTTTGTGGGATATTTATGTGTTTAAGTATAATATGTGTGTTTTGAAATATATGTAAATGGTAAGAAAATGTTAAAACCTTTATATGAGTAAAAGTGTGAGGAGGAGAGATGATGTGTCATGTCACGATCAGGTACGATGACACCGTTACATCCAATACTTAGTACTTTAGTAGTATCATTGACGAATTAGCTAAAGAGTGATTGGTTGCTAAGTCTCATTTTCTCCTATCAATTTGTTTAATTATATTGATGCTAACATTTTACAGAATGTCAATTTCACAATAATAGCTATTAGAAAGGTTTGTAAATTCAGCTCATATTCTCAAAGTTTTTAGTCCTGCAACGTGTTCGACTATCCAATAGTAGTAAATTGTAAATAAACAAATACGAAGTACATAAAGTGGAGATGCTAGACGGCCAAAAAGTAAGAATTGAAATAAGTCGCATATATGTTAGCCGAAAGTGAATTGGTGATTCATAAGAATATGTAAAATTTTCAAAATGAAAGTGCCTTGTGAATTGTGAAAGTGCCAAATTTGATGGTGACCCTTTACTAAATATGCACCCTTAAATTATCAACAAATCACGACTCCTAGCTTGAGTCACCAGGCAGCCTGTGTTGATGTTTTCATGTAAAGTGACAATTTTGTTATTTGGTTTTATTTAATACCATTTGTATATTTAAAAAGTTAGTATGACACGAGTATACTCCAACATAAACACCATATTATATTGATCTAAAATGAGTGATTTTCGAACACTGCCGGAAGATAGTGTGCGAAAGTATGTTCAGTCATAGCTGATTTTACAATAAATCGAACGTTAAACTGTTTTACAATAAAATCGAACGTTAGACTGTTAGCTCACAATGCAAAATCTTCACTTTTACCTTTATAGTTTTACATCATTTCATTTTTAACCTTTTCTTTTTCTTTATATAAATTAAAATTAAAACTTGACTTATAATATACTTTATTGAATATATAGTTACAAAATACAAACAATTGTTTTAATCCCGATACAACGCGGAAAGAATTAAAATCTTGTTTCTACTATTCTAGGACACAACGTCACACTTATTACTATTGATAATAAAACAAAACAAAAACAACTTTTGTATACCGACAAAAATTCTGTTAAGTAGATTTAATAATATTAAATTGAATGAAATAATAAAAACATAGCATGACTAAAATTCAAGCAAGACCCAACCACCCAACTATCTTTTAGTACAAAAAATAAAATAAAAACGCGTTTTGGTTCCTTCTTTCGGCTTTGTATTGTTCTTTTCCTACTCATGTCCCCTCTTCACTTCCAAATATATACCACCACCCCTCACTCACTCTTTCTTCAAACAGCACCATAACACACAAACCCTAAAAACACACACACACTTATATAACTTTTCAAAGCCATGGCATTTGCATGGTTCAAATCTTTCGTGTTCTTCGTGCTCATGTCCGAGTTTGTCTTGAACTCTAGAGCTTTGGATGTACACAAAAAAAATAAAAATTCTCTAGCTTTTACCCTAAGTTACCTTCCTATATCTCACCAATCTGCTGCTTCCAAGATTAGGTCTAGCTCGTTAGCACAATCTTCGGGGTCGACTCAAAGGTTGAATTTTAAGTATTCTATGGCTTTGGTTGTTTCTTTACCAATAGGGACACCACCACAAGCTCAACAAATGGTTTTGGACACTGGTAGTCAGTTGTCATGGATTCAGTGTCATAATAAAACCCCTACGGCTTCTTTTGATCCGACTTTGTCGTCTTCTTTTTCTATATTACCATGTAATCATCCGAT
Source organism: Artemisia annua (assembly GCA_014162995.1). Lineage (NCBI taxonomy): Eukaryota > Viridiplantae > Streptophyta > Magnoliopsida > Asterales > Asteraceae > Artemisia > Artemisia annua. Next base: position 14,609 of record LBNU01003014.1, read on the forward strand.
ATGCAAGCCACGAGTGCCCGATTTCACGTTGCCTACAACTTGTGATCAAAATCGTCTTTGTCACTATTCGTATTTTTATGCGGATGGGACTCTGGCTGAGGGGAATCTGGTACGAGAAAAAGTTACTTTTTCTCGGTTCCAGAGTACCCCTCCTGTTGCGCTTGGATGCGCAACAGAGTCTAAAGATGCTGAGGGTATTCTAGGAATGAATTTAGGTAGGTTGTCCTTTGCTTCACAAGCTAAAATATCTAAGTTTTCGTATTGTACACCTACACGTCAAAATAACGCGAAAGTGAAACCTACCGGAGCTTTTTACCTAGGTCAAAATCCGAATTCGGGAACTTTTAAATATGTTGACATTTTGACTTTTCCCGAAAGTCAACGCTCGCCCAATTTTGACCCATTTGGTTATACAGTTGGCATGGAGGGGATTAGTATTGGTGGGAAAAAGTTAAACATATCGCGGTCAGTATTTAGACCAGACGCGGGTGGGTCTGGACAAACAATAATTGACTCGGGCACTGAGTACACATATTTAGTGGACGAGGCGTATAATAAAATACACGACGAAATTTTAAAAACCGCGGGGTCTAGAGTGAAAAAAGGGTACGTTTATCGTGAGTCGTTGGATATGTGCTTCAATGGGAACTCAATGGAGATAGGAAGGTTGATAGGTGACATGGTACTTGTATTTGGAAAGGGTGTGCAAGTAGTTATTGCAAAAGAGAAGATGCTAGACGATGTTGGCCGTGGGATCAGTTGTTTGGGTATCGGTCGCTCAGAAAGACTAGGAGTTCCGAGTAACATTATAGGAAATTTTCATCAACAAAATCAATGGGTAGAATTTGATATTGCCAACCGAAGAGTTGGTTTTGGTCGAGCTGATTGTAGCAAATCAGTGTAATTAGGACGAGTGTAATGGGTCAAAGTGGGTAAATATGGTTATATTTGTACAAGTCTTTATACGCTTTCTTAAATACCATATCTAATCTAGTGTGTGCCACTACAGGCACTGTAGTGTACTTTTTGTATAAAAACACAGAAGTAAATGAATTCCTACTTTTTTCTTTTATTTCTGCCCCCACACGTTTTTCTAGTGGTACAAATGCATCACATAAGTTTACTAAATTTTTGTAGCTAGTGTTTCTTTAAAGAACTTATTAATAAAAGGGTTTTGGTTGTTAAATAGCAATTAATGTTTTTAATGTATCAGTTTGGTATATGAATTATGAAAAAGTTGCGTAAATATAATGAATTTTCATAAAGTGATCTGCACATTTTGATGACATGTTATACTTAAAAGTTTTGTACGTGACATTACTTATAACGTGACACGTCAACAAATTATGTAGATTACAACACTATATAAATATTCGTTACATTAAATAACGTTTTCAGAATTCACGTATCAAAACGAGATAAAAAAAACTCGTTGTTATTCTATAACCAAAACCCTTGATAAAATGACTTAATAAAATGATAAAGTTGTGGACTCGTGGTCTTCTAAAAAACATTGAATATAGTCATATAAATTTTTGAACCTGTCCAAATGGCAAATGTTAAGTAGATAGAAATCCAAATCAAGAATCATTTGACAAGTGGAGAATATATTAATCATTGGAGGGTCCAATATAAATTTGCTTAACCATTCATTATTTTTGGTGATTAACATAAAAGACCTCACCTACTGATTTTAATTCCCAGTTTGAGATAAGATTCTAATACGTGCTCTTCTTGGTGTATTTTTTAGGAGATGTTCGTATTATTTTATTTTACGGGCTTATAATTTATTTAAATTTTGAAAAGCATATGAGACTAATAATTTGGCTTTATAAAATTAAAGTTATGTCGGGCAAATATTTATCTTTAAGATTATACTTAAAAAATTTGTTAAACAGTGTATCACAATGTCATGTCAAATTGTCAAAGCCTAATTTTGTTCATGGACTCGTGAAAATGAAAAACTAAATAACCACCTTAACCGTTTGTATGTAAGTGAAAAGATACACGTACCCCTTAGTCCAAGAGGTCACATGCGCTGACTCTCGCTATTCAAAACAGTAGTCGTTATGTGATAAGTTGGCTCGCAATATCAAGTCGAAAAGCAAGTATATAAAAAAAAGATATATGAACCACTCATGGATAACCTATTGGTAAAAGCTTTGTGACTAACATCACTAATATGTGTGAGATCTCAGATTCAATTCCTGTTATGTGCAAACAACTCTCGCGTGACCACGTCAACATTTTGAAAAGGAAAGACTTTTCCTGGTTTGAATATGTGTGACGGTGGACTAGTGGAGTCAAACCTTGTTACTAGTCAGGAAGACAAATGAAATCACCAATGGTAGTAGTAGTACATCTTGTGCAACTGATTGCTAAAATCCTTAATCTAAAGTCATAATCACATGCATTCAAACCAAACACCTTTGTTATAAAAATGTCCATTGTTCATTCAAGATAGTAGTAGGCCATAACATGTTACAGATGGAAATGTCAAAAGTTTGCATTCACTTAAACACTATAGCTCTCTTTATGTGAAATTTAATTAACAAATAGTACCGGACCACACCAAGTGAAGCCCATTACTCGAAGATAACACTCATAAAGTATGTTTTAAAGACGGTGGACCTAGCTAAAAAGATATTTGTGGTGCACGGTTCCAAGTCCAATTTGGCTTCAAATTAAGTGTGCTTTTTTTAAAATTTAGCAAAATTGGTGGACCACGAATAATGAGTTTTATTAAGGGGGATGTAACATTGCCGCATCGCCCTAAACTGTTTTAAACAAGGTTTTGCATAGGGGGTGAAAACGAGCCGAGCTCGAGCCTGCCAGAGCTCAAGCTTGGCTCGTTTATATATATAAAGCTCGAGCTCGTTTCGAGCCTTATATTTTGAGCTCGAGCTCGGCTCGTGAAAATTTTCACAAGCTCGAGTACGGCTCGGGCTCGACTAATTTATATGATGTTTTAAATAAAACAAAGTTCAAATGGAGCTCGGCTCGTTAATTACATAAGGCTCGAGTTCATTTACCACTTGTGAGCTCGTTTATACGTATATACAATATTTATACGTATATATTTCTATGGCTCGTTTAGGCTGGAGAGCCTACTCGAGCTTTNTTATATTTTGAGCTCGAGCTCGGCTCGTGAAAATTTTCACAAGCTCGAGTACGGCTCGGGCTCGACTAATTTATATGATGTTTTAAATAAAACAAAGTTCAAATGGAGCTCGGCTCGTTAATTACATAAGGCTCGAGTTCATTTACCACTTGTGAGCTCGTTTATACGTATATACAATATTTATACGTATATATTTCTATGGCTCGTTTAGGCTGGAGAGCCTACTCGAGCTTTTTATATAGAGCTCGGGCTCGATCTCGATTATTAAATGAGCCCAAACTTAGGCTCGAGCTCGGGCTCGAGCTCATTTAAGCTCGGCTCATTCGAGCTTTTTACTGATTCGATCCCGAGCTTTTCACGAGAGGCTCGGCTCGTTTCCACCCCTAGTTTTGCATCTCTAACTCTGTAGGCTTAATATACTAGGAAGAAACTTCATCAGGAAGAGACTTAATAAGCGTTATCTTTGCATCTCACTTAAGCATACACATACACCATAACGCATCCAGGCACACAAAATTTCACTTTGTATCTATCGATTATCTGCGCACCGAATATAATTTTTTTGATCCTTCACATGCAATCCTCGGTTGATATAGCGATGTTTTACACTTGAACAATTTGGAAAATGAATAAAAGATGATAGCTTTATTAAAAACACCTTGATAATTTTCTAGGATATAGTAAAAGTAACTATGTGTTTTAGGCTAAACGTCGACATTGTATTTGCCTTTGTTAGAAACTTAAACGTATAGACAAGTGAAGGCGTTAATTTCAATCTTAAACTTGTATACTTTTAGCAAATTATAATAAAAGTACAATAACGTAGACATTATTAGACGTATTAAGTTAGTTGGACAAGTTTGACTGTGAGCTTTAGATTCGCTAAAGTTTTAACATGTTTGGTGTGTAATCATTCTATATATATTATTCATCGTAATAGAATAGATCACAGGAAACTATATAATTCTAACATGAAGCTTTAGGTTTGATTCTCGGACCTGGTCGGCCAACTTGAACCGCTACCTCTAAGCTACCCGTTAAACCTTAGACGTCGTTGTTTATCTATTATCTAAAAATAATAACGCAGCCCATTGTTTCAACCATAAATCTTAAACTGATAAGAATTAATTAATGTCGTCACTGCCATTGGTTTCATATTAAAATTTCCGAAGAACGACATGTCGGAATTGCCACTATAGTCGTGGTGATTTGTCATCACGCGCCATAACAAGGCCACCTAGTTCCAAAAGTTCAACTAGCTCACTGTATTGCATAGAACTCTCAAACTTTTTTAGGAGTTCCTAGATGTCGTCACTGCCATTGATTTCATATTAAAACTTCCGAAGAACAACATATCGAATTTGACACCAAAGTCGAGGTGGTTTGCCATCACGTGCCGTAATATTAAAGCCGCCGAGTTCTAAAAGTACAACTAGCTCACTGTTTTGCATATAACTCTCAAACTTTTTTAAGTTAGCTAACATTATCAGCGGTCGTGGATTCGTGGTTAAAGACGATGTTTATGTATGTGAAATGTGTGTTGTCGCGTGATCAAATTTAATACATAAAATTAGACTTTCTCTAAGGTGTCGTTTTCCAAAACACTTGATTGAAAATGTGAAACATAAATTACCGATAAGTGTTGGACAAACGTCGATAAATCTAGGCTCTCACGAGAATCATCAAAAGCCAATCTTAATTTGTTGAAAACTTAATGATTTAAACTCTAAAAGAAAGATGAAAAGCAATTCAAAGTGGGGTTGTCTCGTGAACAAGAAGTCATTTCGAATGAACACCAACTTCCTCGTGTCGATCATCTTTTGGTTTGTGCCATGAAATGTCATTTTCTCAGATGATATAAAATAAGCTTCGTGTCTTCCTTTCTACCAACTTATTAAATCAACTGTCTCCTAATTTGTTTGGTATCAATGTACAATATCATGACTAGATAGATTCTTAATTAGCTAAATGATTACATGTCGTCATATGGATAAGAGAGGCTGTTAGTTCTAGATGATCATGAAGGTGCTAAAATCACAAGACCACTGTGACAACTGACAAAGTTATAGATTAAGTCAATTGTAGTTAAGATGTTAAATCAAAAGTCGTTGTTGTATGCATTATGGCACATTGGCACGTATGTGACTCTAATTTGTTTCCTAGCGGTGGTCAATTCTGTGGTTCCATTATTAGCTTTTGAAACTATAATGCACAAAATAACGTAGATGATTGATAAATGACAATATTATATTTATCGTTTATTTTGTTTATTTTAAAAGAATTAATCATTTTTACGAGGATATTGCTATTCATTATGTACTCAAATTTACAAAACTGGCCTGAAAAAATGAATCAACACATAAAGCTTTTGTTAAAATGACTTAAGCTAGATAGATTAAATTAAGTTTGTACTACCATGCATGTAACGAAACTTGAATAAACACTAGACCAAGCTTAAGACATCAAGAGGGGTCACTATTTAATATGTTCGTGCGTTAAGACTTAAGATCATTACAGGATGAGACCTAAGTGTGTATTAGAGGATAGAGTTGTTAGCTCAAGCCCATTTGTGTATGTCAGATGATGAAAACCCTGTCGGTGTTATTCCACAGAAGGTGTAGATTGGCGGGAACACCCTGATCCCGAGTGCCTTTTAGCACCAGCCATTGTCCACCCCACAAGGAATAGCTCCGGCAACTCTCCTGGCCTAGTGGGGCACCAACTGGAGTGAGCACGAGCCAAGACTTGGACTCCTGAGCTCTTATTCCACAAAGTCTCTCCAGTGTGACCATAGGTTTTATTAATGAACTATTTATAATGCAAATACATGATAACCTAAAATCCTAAACACACAAATGGGGCTTGGGCTAACAACTCTATCCTCTAATACTCCCAGCAAATCCGAGCGGCGAAATCGTGGGGCTCAGATTGGATTAAAAAAAAGGACTAAAAAACATTATATCAATAGCAAATTTGTTGATGAAGATATCTGACAGCAAGCGAAGCCTATCCTCAAATGCAGCAGCGAAAAAGCAAAGCAAATATTAAAAGTTGTTGGCCGACAAGAAGCGGCATTTTGGCGATTTCTTTTTCTTAGCGGCATTTTGGCGATTTCTTTTTCTTCTTATNAAAAACATTATATCAATAGCAAATTTGTTGATGAAGATATCTGACAGCAAGCGAAGCCTATCCTCAAATGCAGCAGCGAAAAAGCAAAGCAAATATTAAAAGTTGTTGGCCGACAAGAAGCGGCATTTTGGCGATTTCTTTTTCTTAGCGGCATTTTGGCGATTTCTTTTTCTTCTTATCTTGACAAATTCTTCAAAAGTAAACATAACAGCAAGAGGGAGTAAAATATGTATGGATAAAGTTTGATCAAAGTAGAACAAAAATATTATGATTGCGGTAAAAAAAAAAAAAAAAAAAAAACAAAAAAAACAAAAAAAAAATACAAAAATAAAACAAAAATAAAACTTAGGTTAAAAAGTATCGGCTAGGGTTTGACGGGGTGGCATAGAAAGGCGGGTCCACTTAGCCACCTAGGTCTGGAATCCCCGTCGATGTTATGTTTTATTGATGAACTATTTATTTATAATGCAAATACATGATATCCTAAAACCCTAAACACGCAAATAAGATTGGGCTAACAAATCTATTATCTAATAGTGTGGCGGAGCCAAAAACGAGAGAACAAACTATCGATTGAAATAATTTTTGTCTGCAGTGTGTGTTTTGTGGGATATTTATGTGTTTAAGTATAATATGTGTGTTTTGAAATATATGTAAATGGTAAGAAAGTGTTATAACCTTTATATGAGTAAAAGTGTGAGGAGGAGAGATGATGTGTCATGTCACGATCAGGTACGATGACACCGTTACATCCAATACTTAGTACTTTAGTAGTATCATTGACGAATTAGCTAAAGAGTGATTGGTTGCTAAGTCTCATTTTCTCCTATCAATTTGTTTAATTATATTGATGCTAACATTTTACAGAATGTCAATTTCACAATAATAGCTATTAGTAGAAAGGTTTGTAAATTCAGCTCATATTTTCAAAGTTTTTAGTCCTGCAACGTGTTCGACTATCCAATAGTAGTAAATTGTAAATAAACAAATACGAAGTACATAAAGTGGAGATGCTAGACGGCCAAAAAGTAAGAATTGAAATAAGTCGCATATATGTTAGCCGAAAGTGAATTGGTGATTCATAAGAATATGTAAAATTTTCAAAATGAAAGTGCCTTGTGAATTGTGAAAGTGCCAAATTTGATGGTGACCCTTTACTAAATATGCACCCTTAAATTATCAACAAATCACGACTCCTAGCTTGAGTCACCAGGCAGCCTGTGTTGATGTTTTCATGTAAAGTGACACTTTTGTTATTTGGTTTTATTTAATACCATTTGTATATTTAAAAAGTTAACCCGAATGCAATACAGTAACATTATAGAGAAACATATAAGGAGTTGAACAATTAACACGTGTTAACTAATGTTGAATGATCGTCCTATGTTTACTGAATTACTGATACGATAGTCCAATAACGAAGATGCAATCCTGGCTACAAAATATATGGTAAAATTTTAGAGCATCGGGAGCAGTGGCGAGGCACCCTCGCCAAGCTCACCTGGCACACTAGCTAAGCCAAGCTAACTGTACCGGTTGGTGCACTCGCCAAGTTTTTGGCCTCAAAATTTCTATACAACATGTAGATATATTCATATTTTATAAACCTACTACAAATATTTGATTCAATAATTTGCATTGAAAATTATTGGTTGAAACACTTTTAGATGATTATATTTCTCATTATATCCTTTTACAATATGTTTGAGCAAATTTCCGTAAGTGCTCTTCAGCCCTGATCCTCAGGAGGTGCTGCAGCTGCTCCTGCGGAGGCCTCGTAGTTGCTCTTGAGGAAGTCTTGCAGTTGCTCCTTCGTCTCTAGGCTGAAATAAGAAAGAACACCGTTAGCTCGCCCCGGGTTTTTAATCCGAGACCAAGCTCCGGTGTGAGAATAAGTATATGATTCGCATAAGTTTTAGTGAGAGAAACTAGAGAGAGATAGTAAGAGAGGTAAGTGGGGAGTAGAGTGTGTGTGTGTTCATGTGTGTTAACATCTCCTTTTATACTACCTGGGCTTAGCCCCACGACAAAAAGGATTGTGAAGACTAAGTTGTCTTCTATGGGCAGCGCAAATATCGCTGATGAGTGTCAGGCGTGGTCCTCGGGGTTCAAGTTGTCGTTATGCTACAAGTACTAGTTGTGGACCAAAGCCTCTGTGCTCATTCATACATCATTGTACTTGTATGTCAGCTGCCAGTGTACTAGCTCCGATGCAGGCACTGCCGCGGCAGGCACTGCCGCGGCAGTCACTGCCGAGGCACTATGCTTCTTGATCAGACACTGCTCCATCACTATGCATCATGAGCAGGTACTGCTCCATCATAGAGTGGATTTGTCTTAGAAATATTAAGGACTAATTGTGAGTATCTCGTCCAAAGTATCCGAAGGAGACCATACCTCATCGCAATATATTCAACTTTTATTTATAGGTCACTTTTTCGTAGTTGAATTAAATTTTGCACAGATTTCGTAAACTCTAGACACGGCCTACAAAACATGTAACTGCCATTAAGATGTAGCAGGTCCATAATGTATTGTGGCTCCACCCAGCAACCCATGGGATAATTGTTTGTTACACGGCTTTACATTTGAACAAAAGTCATACGAGTTTAGGACCTCACTTATGCTGATTTTTGACAAAATAAATAAAATTGCTAAAAATAAATCAAGTTGTTTGGTATCCGTCATAAATAATACTTATGATCAACACCTTTTCCTAAACACTTTAAGCAAGTTGATTTAGTTGCAACTTGTGTTTTTTAATGGATAGAAAACGGTTCAGCATTAACTTATAATTAGTATTTTATTTCACTTTTATTTTGTAAAACTTGTGTCTAAAATTATAGGTAACAGTAAAAATGGAACAGGTATCAAATATTTTACCAAAAATTCAGGCTAGTATATCACTTTGGGCCTTTAGACACTGGGCTTGTCTATAGACTTGTCACATATCATCTTAGGAACGAGCAAAAAAAAATTCTCAAGCCCAGCTCGAGGAAGATTTGGTGCTAACTGCTAAGTACAACTATGTTCCGTAGATTACCATAATACTTGATTTAGCAAAGCTTGATTTGAGCTTCATTTGCGAGCTCGATAATGGTTATCCTTGACGAGCTCAAGTTGAGTTAACGACTGAATAAGTTGATAAAAACTTGACTCTCAAGTATTAGATATAAGTTAACTCGAAGAACTTAATAAGAATTCAAGTGAGTTAAACTTAAACTTGACTTGTTAATATGTTCCAAGCTCGTTTATAGTACTCGAAAGAGTTGAATAACTTGATGAATGCTTAGCTTGTTTGCGTCTATATGTTTCATAACGTTGTTAGTCTGTCAGACTGTCACGCATTAAACTTACAACTTGACAAGAATTTGAGTCAATTCCTTATGAACTCTAACTGGCCTTGCAAAATGTTCCATGTTTGCTTTTAGAACTTGCAGAGTCAAGTGTAAGACTTAATAACTCGATAAATATGCATCATGTTTGCAGCTATATATTTTTCGATATAAATAACCATAAACGAAACAACAGTTGCTGCATAATCCAGTCATAGTTAACCATGAACATGGTATCAATATTTCATCAATAACATGTAGATGAATCGTATTAGGATATATAAGTTATTATCAATAAATAATAATGTTCAAAGTTCTCAATGATAAGCTATTAAGCCAAAAGTACAAATTCAGCAAAAATGTTCTTACAGTCGACGTAATACAATAGGAAGACCACAGTAAAGACTTGTAATCTTCTAATTCTAATTCAAAGGCGATTGATCCACGTAGCAACTAATACATTATACATAGCACGTACCTTTATTGCTATTTTAGTCTTAATTACAAACAGTGAATCATGACATGTCACATGTTCGCCAAATGAAAGCTCAAGAGGTTTTTCGATGGGCTTGAATGATCTTACTCATCAGATATTTGGTGTTCATTAGCCATACACAATCTGCACAGACCAATCTAGGAGGATTGCCACCGAGAATAGACAGTAAACGGGCATATTGAAAAGCCCCTGTATGTTCTACTGTCTCGTGAATAATTGATGAACAACTCTTCACATCAAGTTTGATAGCACATACAAATTTAAGTGTGGACGGCCTCCAATACTATCATCCTTCTTTCTCTACCTGAGGCATCTATAGTTGTATACATGACTCGTGTTGATAAGCATGATTTTGAACCATTCTGAAGATCCATCATCAGTAGGTAAACCATAGGAGAATGGAAAGCAGCACATAGCAATTGGTCTGTTTTGCAGCCCTCCACATGAGAAATGTCTCTACAAGATGAACGAGTAATGAGTAACCAACGAAGCAGCAAACAAGGTTGCTTAATTAGAGGCAAATAAGCTAACAGCACCTCCAAGGATATATAAATCCTTAAATCATGAACAGATAAAATCTTTCCATTACTAGTTCGCAAATAAAAAATAAATTTTATGGTATCAATTAGTTGTTGCCTGACAATGTTACTATCTTGAGTTTGTTCTTCCCAGAGCATTCAGGGAGGATATTTAAGCTCTTTTATTTTCCGATCATTGCATAAATCATGGGGAAGTCTATTTGATCATATTCAAGCGAAAAAAAAATTGGATTTCCTATCACATTCTTTCCAATGTAAATCTAGGCTTTAAAGGTCAAATGCCAACTGCAATATGTCGCGGAACCCTAAACTGACTTATATATATCATTTATACCATATACTACAAGACCAAAACCAAAGCATGATGATATAGTTAGAACCGCAAGAACCACAAACCACATTAATGTAAATAGATCTATGGAAAAGCAAATAAACTTTAGAAGCAAGTGACTAAAACGAACCTGATGCTGTCGCCATGTCCTTCAGTAACCAAACAGTACGAAGATGGAAGTTAACGAGATTACAAACATTCTACCCATCCGCTTAAGATGCATAGTCGAGTATCTAACTCCCAAAGTGGCTGATCATCTCTTCTCATGATATTCAGTGCTTTTAGCCAACCCTTCTACCAGCGAGATATAAGAAGCATAATCATAAATGAGTCCTTTTTCACCACGTAACTTCTCAAATCTGTCAGGATCGCCATACTTACAATGACCTTCCAATAATATATTATATGTAATGTCATCTGGAACCACACCCAAATCAATCATGGACTTTAAAAGCTTATTTGCATTTTTCATTTGCCCAACCTTACATAACCCGTTCATCAACACATTGTAAGTTATTATTCCTGGTACAAGTCCATCCCTTCGCATCTCCTTCAATAACTGGAAACCCATCTTAACGTCACCCTTCTTGCAGAATCCGTCAATGACCATTGTGTAAGTCGCGTCATCAGGTTTCAGACCCAATTTCGTCATTTCCCTCAACAAATTTTCTGCATCGATAACTAGTCCTTCCCGACATAAACCCGATATAAGAGCCGTGTACGCCACATTATCAAGCACGATACCTTCCCTAACCATTCTATCCCTAACTTCAAGAGCCAAACGCAGATCACCCTCTTTGCAACATCCATCAAGAAGAGACGTGTATGTAATCTTGTCAGCCTTAAATCCGACCCTAGTCATTTCGTTAATCAAATTCCTAGCTTCACCAATTCTACCACTCTTACAAAGACCATTAACAAGCGTGTTAAATGTAATCAAATCAGCCTTAACACCTCTCGTCACCATTTTACCGTACATTTCCATAGCCTTACCAACCTTCCAGTTTCTACACAACCCATTAATCAAAGTCGTAAAAATCACCCCATTAGGCTCCAAACCCCTTCCACACATCTCATCAAACAACAAATACGCATCACGTAACCTACTTTCTCTACACAACCCATTAATCAAAACACTATACGTAAACACATCCGGAACAAAACCACTCTCTTCCACAACGCTCTTCAACCTAAACCCGTCCTCCAATCTACCCGCCTTACAATACCCATTCACCAAAGTATTAAAACTAACCAAACTCGGCCTTAAACCCCATTTCGCCATTTCATCAAAAACCTTATTAGCCTCATCAATCCTACCCTCTTTACAAAACCTATGCATAAACTTATTAAAAACACGTATATCCGCCTTATACCCACATCCCAAAACATCTAAATAAAACCGAAAACCACTCGCAGTATCACTCATGTCCACCAAACAATCCACAACACGCCCACAAGTATCATAAAAACGCGCAAAGTTCAAATCTTTACTACTTTTAGCCAATTTTAAACAGTTAACAGCATCAGAAACAAACGCGTAATCAAGATAACAATTAACAATAGAACTAAACACAAATTCACAATCTTTTCCATAAAGGGTATCTAAAAAAGCATTAAAAAGTGACCCAGAAGAGTGTTTTCCCTTTTTTTCGATAACGAAGCGCGTTAAAGACTCGGAATCTTGATACATTTTGTGATGGGAGAGGAATGTGATCATGGAGAAGTAAGTTTGGATGGTGTGGCGAAATGGGGGGTGTTTGGAAATGAGGTTAAAGAAGGATAAGAGGGTGTTTGGGGGTATGTTTTGTGGGTTTGTGTTGATTAAAGTTGTTATGTGTGAGGGTTTAAGCTGTGGGATGAGTTTGTTGAGGTTTGTGTTGTGGATTATGGAGTTTGAGAGTGTGGTGATGAATGGGTCTGTGTTGTGGTTGTTGGTGGGTGATGGTGGTGGTGTGTACCATGGTGTGGTGGCGGAGGCGGTGGTGATGTTACAGGGGAGGTGGTGGTGGGAGGCTCTTCTTAAGGGNATTTTGTGATGGGAGAGGAATGTGATCATGGAGAAGTAAGTTTGGATGGTGTGGCGAAATGGGGGGTGTTTGGAAATGTGATTAAAGAAGGATAAGAGGGTGTTTGGGGATATGTTTTGTGGGTTTGTATTGATTAAAGTTGTTATGTGTGAGGGTTTGAGCTGTGGGATGAGTTTGTTGAGGTTTGTGTTGTGGATTATGGAGTTTGAGAGTGTGGTGATGAATGGGTCTGTATTGTGGTGGTTGTTGGTGGGTGATGGTGGTGGTGTGTACCATGGTGTGGTGGTGGTGGTGGTGGTGGCGGAGGCGGTGGTGATGTTACAGGGGAGGTGGTGGTGGGAGGCTCTTTTTAAGGGGTACATACTTTGGAAAATGTTTTGAGTTACCATTTCTTCATTTTTGTTTGTTATAATGACGATGACCCGTGAGCTACTTGAAATCGACTCATAAGTGTAAATCTATATGATGTTTTGGTGGACTCACGAGTCTATCTCGATGTCAAATTACTCAAGCTACTCGTAAGCTTTATCGAACCAAATTAGAATTTTACTCGCCAGCTTTATCGAACTTTATTAGAACTTTTTTTTCTTATATTATTACATCGGTAGGGTACTCACGCACAGTGATGGAAAGAAAAGTTTTGCGTGCGTGAGGGTATATTTTTACCTTTTCCAATGGTGGCTCGGTCATAGTTCATGGTGATGGCTGTGGTTCGGTGATTGTCCCATGGTGGTGTAACAATGGTTGAGCACTGTGTGTTTGTGGGCGTAATGCAAGGTAAATAAATGAAATGAAAGTAAATAAATGAAATGAAGGTGGTAATTGTATAAAAAAAAAATAGTTAAGTTAAATATAATAATAAAAAATGTCTTCGAAGTGATATTTTAAAAAGTTTTTTGAGTTTAAAATAAACATAAGTATGAGATTAGGCATCCGTGTCTTAATCTTAAAGTTTAGTGGACTCATGAGCCCTAATCTTTCAAATTAAAAGTCTAAAACACACGGCCCTTATATGTTTGTTGAACCAAATTTTGTAGGTGGGTAATCATTCTTACCAATTGTCATTTTAAAAGATGGCTAACGTGTTAGCAATAAAAGTATCGTGCATAGGTGTGTATAGTT
>LBNU01003014.1:33602-43798 GCA_014162995.1 Artemisia annua
ACAGTCCTACTGATAATTTGTAGATATGCACGTAGATTATGTTACGTATTTATGTTTTTTTTTCCTTAACTATTTCCATGATGCGAAAATTGTAATTATAAGTTACAATAGATCTTTAACTTACTAACCCTGGCGATTTTATATGATAATGACACATTACAAAATATGAAAAAAGCTAGTAAAAGAGGCTAATACATAATCTGATCACCTTTTTTCTTAAAGTTGGAAAACCTACCTACAATTAGCTGGTAGAAGCGTATATTACTGCTCTTATGTTATTATTGTTGTTATCATTTTTGTAATTACTACTATGAGTTAAAAGTAAATTTGAAAAATGCATGTATAATTGGAGGTGCTAAAGTCATTCAATTCATTGTAATGCTACTCACTATATATTGACACTTGTTGCAGTTCATGCAAAGTTGTTGACACGTGTTTTTCAATATACAATTTAACATGGATCGATAATGGTGATGCATTGTCACTTAACTAATTTTATAAAATTTGTATATTCCTGTGACAATACACGAAAAACATAACATAGGTAAAATAAGACATAATTAATGCCAATGTGATGCATCACCATTCCGATATTAGATGAATGTGTTATATACATCGAAAATGTGTATTCTTGTGATTAGAGATGGCAACGGGGCCGGGTATGCGGGGAATGGTTGATACCATCCTCATCCCCGAAGTTAGATAGTTATCCTCGTCCCCATCCCCGTCGGGGGTCACAATTGCATCCCCATCCTCATCCCCAATGGGGAATCGGGGATTTTTTCCCATTACATAATTGACATTTAAATAGATTTCAAATGGTGCAACCATACTAAAAGCAAACAAAATTCATTTATTAGATTAAGTTCAAGCATTCAACAAAACATAGTAAAGAGTACGACTTATCGTAAGTACGAAAACGACGACAATTGGAAACAAAAACGCGAACTAATCCGACATGCAAAGGTACAACAACTATTAACAAGAGTATACTAGCGAATAGTTGAGAAGATTTTTAATATTATATACATATATAATTATATTCATGTATAAAAGATATTCGGGGACGGGTTTGGGGACGGGTACGGGGCCCCGAGGGTATTACCATCCCCGCCTCCATACCCGCTTTTGAGTAATGGGGATTCCCCATCCTCATCCACATACCCGGTCAACTCGGGGATTCCCCGGTCAAATCGGGGTCGGGTATCGGATTCTCCGTCGGATTCGGATTTTTTTGCCATCTCTACTTGTGATAATACACGAAAACCAAGACGACACACTATAAAGGACGTCATAGAAAAAATATAGAAAAAAAAAAGTATATTACGTCAATCTAATATGTGAGTACTCGAAAAGTTCTACCTTGAGAAGATCAAGCTCAACAGTGACACAAGATAAAACAGACAAAAGTGTGACATACTCACACAAAAGAATCGAGATCAACACTAACACAAGAGCAAACAAAGAAAATTGTGACATATTCACACAAAAGAATAATATATGTCAACTGCTCATTCCAACTGTTTCAAGGAAAGAAGAGTTTTAGAATTGTTTATAAACTCAGCTTGAGTAGAGTATCAAAAGAAATTGGCTATAGGGAATCTCAAAAGCGTATATGCTCAGCACGTGAATATGGTTAAAAAGATAGGCTAAAGCCAACCATGAACTACACCAAAAACAACTTGAACCCATGTTGTCTAAATAATACCACATGAGTTTACGTTGCTTGTAGCTTGCACAAACACATACAATTATACACATTTGAAAATACTTTTATCATGATATTAAAGTCTATACTTATGCCTTGCTGCTATACAAGGAACTAACCCATCCTGCATGCAAGACTTCCTTAAAACACATACATCATACTAAATCTATAGCATTTAGAGAAGTTTTATCAAGTGTGAAGCATATTTTAAATCCTAATATTTGTTGCAGTATAGACATTAAACAAGTATATATGCAACATGGGTTTTTTAATTAAAATTAAATCAAATTTTATGATTAAAATTAACAATCCCAAGAACTGAACTATGACTACGTGATACTAATAGCAAGCAATTATAATCATATAAACCACTGTATATAAATAAGCACGTCTTTTATATTCATACATCGTACTAGTTATGCGAATAGTTTAAAACTACGTTTTTATTCATGAGAAGAGGTACATAGACGATAACGGTACATCGACAAGCTACATGTACCTTGATAAGCTATTTGACTTGCATACGACGAAGTAAAAACATATATATCCGAATTTGTAGCCATATTGTACAAGGAAAATCAGCTACGATTGAAAACTAACAACATTCATAACAAGCGCAACATCTCAGTGGTAACCACGCCTCCTACGGAGTCGGGTAATCTCGGAATCTAACACGCCGATATAAGCCCTCAATTCCCTGTTTTCACCCACAAGACGATCGATCTCCAGACGATAGAGCATTATCCTATCACGAGCCTCCAATATATTGTTAAGTTCGTTACATCGATGTTATGTAGCATTTCTTTCCCTCTTTAGGTCTCCCTCAATTATACTCAGCTCCTCATTTGCCGCAAGTAACGAGCGGTAACACTCCTCGAACCAAGAAGATCGGTTTGTATTCACCAGGTGCTCGTAGTTAACGCTGGAATCACAAGGTACCAATTAGCCACAGTTGTTAGCAACAGAGAACATACCAAGGCCCAACAGTTAGCTCATATTGTCTTGTAGCTCAACGATGCTTGGTGTGCGGCTGTGCGCATTGTGGCAACTAAGGTTGGGGCTCAACACTTGCATCATCAACGACCTCATCAACTTTAACACCACCATCGAAAGACCTTATTTCTGGTAAATAGCCTCTAGTATCCTGAACAAAATGAACCTCCGCTGTTGCCAGGGTGAACCGGTTATGTCGCCGAAAGCACTGTTGAGCGTTCAGCTACCACCTTGGCAACAGAGGAGGTTCATTCGGTTCAGGATACCGGAGGCTATTTACTAAAAATAAGGTCTTTCGATGGTGGTGTTAAAGTTGAGGAGGTCGTTGATGATGGAAGTGTTGAGCCCCAACCTTGGTTGCCATAATGAGCACCAAGCGTCATTGAGCCACAAGAAAGTATGAGCCAACTGTTGCTCTTGGTACGTTCCTTGGTGCTAACAACTATGGCCAATTGGTACCCTTTTGTTTTAGCGTTAACTACGAGCCCCTGGTGAATACGAACAAATCTTCTTGGTTCGAGGAGCGTTACCACTCGTTACTTGCGGCAAATGAGGAGCTGATTATTATTGTGGGAGACCTAAGGGGGGAAAGAAATGCTACAGAACATCGATTTAACGAACTTAATAGTATGTTGGAGGCTCGTGTGAGATAATGATCTATATCTTCCAGTGATCAATCGTCTTGTGGGTGAAAACATAGAGATGAGGGCTCATATCGGCGTGTTGGATTATGAGATTACCCGACCTCATAGGAGGCGTGGTTATTACTGAGATGTTGCAGTTGTTATGAATGTTGTTAGTTTTCAATCGTCGCCGATTTTCCTTGTACAATATGGCTACAAACTCGGATATGTATGTTTTGACTTCGTCGTATGCAAGTTTTCAAATAGCTTATCAAGGTGCATGTAGCTTGTCGATGTACCTTTATTCTCTATGTACCTCTACACATGAATAAAGACAGTTTTAAACTATTCACATAACTAGTAAGGTGTATGAATATAAAAGATGTGCTTGTTTATATACAATGGTTAATATGATTATAACTGCTTGCTATTACTATCACGTAATCTAGTTCAGTTCTTGGGATTGTTAAGTGTAGTTGTAAAATTCGATTTAATTTAATGGACACCAACGTGAGCTGCAATCTCACCTCCACCATATTGAAGTGACCATTATAATTATGTTGAAGCGCAAAAAGTAACCCTTGTTGCATATATTTTTTTAATGTTTATACTGTAATAAATATTAGGATTTTAAATACACTTCACACTGGATAAAATTTCAAATTTCTCTAAATGATATAGATTTAATATGATGCATGTGTTTTAACGAAGTATTGCATGAAGGATAGGTTAGTTCCTTGTATAGCAGCAAGGCATAAGTATAGACTTTAATATCATTTTATGATAAAAGTATTTTCAGATGTATATAATTGTATGTGTTTGTGCAAGCAATAAACACGGTAACTCATGTGGTATTATTTAGACAACATGGGTTCAAGTTGTTTTTGGTGTAGTTCATGGTTGGCTTTAGTCAATCTCTTTAACCATATTTGCTTAGCATATACACTTTTGTGATTCTCTTTAGCCAATTTCTAACACTTTAGCATGTTGAGTTTATAAACAATTCTAAAACTCTTCTTTTCTTGAAACATTTGGAATGAGCAGTTGACCCTAAACTATTTTGTATATATTATTCTTTTGTATGAATATGTCAGAATTTTCTTTGTTTGATCTTGTGCTACTGTTGATCTCGATTCTTTTGTGTGAGTATGTCAAACTTTGTCTTTTTATCCTGCGTCATTGTTGAGCTTGACCTTCTCAAGGTAGAACTGTTCGAGTATTCACATATTAGATTGACGTAATATGCGTTTTTTATGACGTCCTTTATCGTGCGTCGTTTGTTTTTTCGTGTATCGTGTATTGTCATGGGAATATACATTTTCGATGTATATAACTTATTCCTCTAATGTCGGAATGGTGATGCATCACATTCGAATTTTTATTGTCGTAAGTACTTATTTATTATATCAATAATTTACAAATGAGTCGTACTTGCATATTGAGGTTTACATTTATAGTACTCTTATATTCAAGAGGTACTTTTCTTTATTGTCTTGGTAAATAAAGAGCACATATTTGCACGACAATTTATTTATATACATAGGGCAAATGTGCCAGTTGAGGGTTTGCTTTGTTCGTTATTAGAAACGAAATTTCCGTAGGTATATGCCATGTCAGCGGGATAAGGCGTCCTTTCATGTCTGCTAAGACATATGTTCCGGTGCGTTTGATGTTCGTTACTTGGTACGGCCCTTCACAGTTTGGGTCTAGCTTCTTTTGTCCTTCTTGCCTGCTTGCCTCGTTTCTCCTTAAAATGAAGTCACCGATTTTAAGGTGGTCGTGCTTCACTTTATTGTTGTAATATTTTTCTGTATTTATTTTGTATCTTCCACTTCGCATTGAGGCTAATTCTCATCGTTCTTCAAGTAAATCAAGGTTGAGGCGAAGGTTCATGTCATTCGTTGTTGGGTCAAAGTTGTTGATTCGGTAAGTTGGCAAACCGATTTCTGGTGGTAAAACATCCTCTCGCTGAAAGGTATGCATCCGTTTCCTGCACGAGCCGCTATTCGATATGCCCAAAGATCATTTGGCAATTCTTCAAACCATTGTCCTTTAGCTTTTGCGATTCTTGTTTTTAAACCTTGTAGTATGGTCCGATTAGTGACCTCAGTTTGTCCGTTTGCCTCTGGGTGGGCGATCGATGAGAATTTTTGCTTGATCTTAAGTTCCTTACACTATTCTCGAAATGGATTACTGGCAAATTGTTTCTGGTTTTCGTTGATGATTATTCCTTGAATACCAAAGCGACAAACAATGTTGCGCCACACGAATTGCAACATCTTCTAGGCAGTTATAGTAGCTGCTGGCTCGGGTTCTACCCATTTGGTAAATAGTCGATTGTAACTACCAGGAATTTGATTCATTTCGGAGACTCTAGGGATGGTCCTACTATATCGATTCCCCATTGGTTTAAAGGCTATGGGCTTAAGATGCTTGTGAGTTCACATTGCGGCTGGCGTATCATCGGAGCATGTTTTTGGCACTTGTGACATGTTTCTACGATTTTTGTAGCATCCTGATACATTGTAGGCCAATAATATCCAAGTCTCGCTGCCTTTTGACCGATGCTTCGTGCTCCTGCATGTGCACCACAAACCCGAAATGGGCTTCGCGTAAGACATAGCTTGCTTATTTAGGTCTGATAACGCTCTAATTATATATATTCCTTGAGCATTATATTATATGTTTTATGATTGGTGTGAACTTTTGGTACTTAATAGCATGAAATGAATGCAGGTTCACTCTCGGATGTCCTAAGCATGATACATCACAAAGATCTACTATTTCACTACTTGAAGTAAATGAATAAGAAGTCTTCTATGATTAGCTTTTCATGCAAGCAAAGTGCGCCGGTTTCCCAACTATGTGCGCCGCACTTGTCCTCTCGGTCAAAGGAAGTCAATAAGTAACATTTAATAAAAGTGCGCCGGTCTTATAATAAAAGTGCGCCGTACTTCCTCTGCAATTATGAAACTTTGGCTCCAAGAAAATAGCCAAGTGTGCCGTACTCACAATCTAAGTGCGCCGTACTTCGCCTATCAGTAAGCCTATAAATAGAGCTCATTTGCAAGCATTTGAACTCTGCACTCTATAACCAATTTCACTAAGTTAAGGTCAGAAGTGCTACGTGATCCCAAGCCATTCCCAGGCGTGAACGAATCAGAACAGGGGTGTTATATACTTGTTGGTGTCGAACTTTTGGTTACTTGTGACACTTGTGTAATCCATTTGATCAATCCAATCTGTATGTCTCTTGTTTACTATTTAATCACTTCTGTTGTTATGAACTCATTAGCCATGAGAGGCTAAACCTCTTGTGATTGCTTGGATATGTGAATATAATAAAGTGACTTATGATTATGTTTTGATCCCTATCAATTTCAAGTTTATATTGCAAACTATTTTATCTCTAGTCTTATTACGTTTATTTATTGAAAATGGTTGAATATAATGTGTTGGGATAGGTCGAAAGAACCAACTTGTTAAAAGCAATTCTAGGAACTTGTCTGCGTTTCTAGTCTTTGAAAGGAGAAATCCACTTAGGAGAATTAATAATAATCTAGGCTTGATACGGAATACAATTTCGAGAGAAATCACTTAATGGATAAATATGAATCTTGAATTGAACCTACGAATTATGAAATCGCTCTTTTGACGAAAATAGCTTTCTTATAAGTTGTGCTACATTATCAAACTGAGATCAAACATAAGCATTGTCACTAGATTATCTAAGCTATCCAAGCAATCATTTGTTTTAATATTTGAATTCCTCTTATTATTATAATCGTTACTTGTCTTGTTTTACTAATCATTTATACTTAATACGAACGAACTAAGTCCCTGGGATACGACCTGGTCTTACCTTAATCTAATACTACCAACAGGGGTTATACTTTACCCGTGTGTTTGGTTTATTAAAATCGGTGAAACTAGTATTATAAATTTAAAGCTTTCCTTACACATCAAAGTTTTTGGCGCCGCTGCCGGGGACTTAAAATCTGTTCCTTAAGTATTTTCGAAGTAAAATTAACAAACAAAACCACAATTTCTTCAAAAACCAGATCACTCTATTTCTTTTGTTGCAGGAAGCACGCCGCACAAACATAATTGTGCGCCGCACTTATACACGAAACACACACATACCGCTGTACTTGTCACCAAGTACGACGCACTTTCTTCAATCCGTAACGTTTTTCTTAAAGATTCACAAACCTTTTCATAAAAACCAAAAAGAATCATCTTTTCATCATCTTTTGAAGTTAATCTTCTCGGTAAAAATCGTGATTTTATGGTCAATTATTACCTCAAATCGTTTCTTTTGTCAAGTTAGGTACTTTGAAGAAGAATTCTGGAAAATGAAGCATTTTGGATGTTTTTGAAGCAAAAAGTGAAGAAAATGAAACGGTAAGACCATGCTGGAAATTGTACCTGACGACGTCAGAAGTCACTACATGACGCCGTCGCTTGAAGACACAAGAGTGGATACATGTTTGTACTAGACACCCCAGTGAAGAATTCACAGGTTAACACCTGACGGCGTCAGGTGTAAGAAGATGCAGGTCGTCACGTGTAATGCTAAAGAGAGACGGTCCAGAAGATTTCACAAGGTGAAGACGTCAGAAGTGGATCTAGGCAATCCAAGAAGAGTTTTGGCGGCGAGTTGACGGCGTCAGAACCTATAAGCTGACGCCGTCAAATTGTAAAATCTATATATAGTTTAGGTTTTCCATTCATAAAAAAGTGGAACTTTTTGGTGGAACACACACACAAACCCTAGGACGATTTTCTGACCTTTTCAAGGGTTTCATACCCTTGTTTCTTCCATGTTCAATTAAAGATAAGTTATCCTTCAATCATACTATATGTCTATGTGTTGTTTGATTATATCTTATGCTTGTCTTTCTTTTAACATGCTAGGCTAGGTTTATTTGTGTTTGCTTAGATGTAATGAAACCTAGTTATTGATTGTTAATTGTTGGTTTGTTATTAATTGTTGTTGGGTGAATGATATCGATGTTAGGCTTAAGAAAACTGCTAATCTCCTATTCGGTAACTTGCTTGAACGTCTTAAGAAACATGAATCGGATGTATACTACTATTTTAATGGTTGTATTTAATACATAAGTGACTATTAATGAGGCCATGATAGGATAATAAACGTGTCGTCATAGGAAGAGATAGAAGCTTATAGAGTTGGGGAAGATCATACACGGCCCCACGAATGGTATTTAGGAATGTAACCCGTCACCCACGCAATTGTAACAAACTTATCAATCAATAAAAGATACTAGGGAGTAGTGAAATCCAACTAAACACGTTTTCTCGATATAACAGTTTTCTCATTTTATTTTCTTGTCATTTTATTTTATTTGTTTATGTAGTTATTTGGGTTAGTTGACTAGCAACTAATTCCGCCCACTCTTTCAAAACCCAAGATTTTTACTTGCTTTCCTTAAAATATAAAAATACAAAAAGAATCATCCCTCACCCCTAGACCTAATTAGACTACTTTCAATCCTAACGAATACTATTCCCCAAGAGAACGATTAATCCCCCGGAACTTGCCACTACACTATACTGCATCGGTCAGGTACACTGCCTGGTGGGGATTGCAAGCTTCTCAAGATCCCTTGAGAGGTAAAACCTTTTGCGTAGACCGCAATCCACGCATCAAGTGGAAATGTTTTCACAGAATAGAGCGATGTGACATAGAATTTGGGGAATTGTCGTTACAAGATTGGTACAAGGTCAGGTTCGGCAACACCATAATCAACGAAAATGTGATAAAAGGGCCAAACTCAAAATGTTTGTAGAATGGATAATCGACAGCTATTCTGAAGAATCCGATACACTGGAGGGGTATGATGATCCTTTCGAAAGAAGTTTTGAGAAGTTTAAGTGTGAATTCGAAAAAGAAGTCTTACAACTNTTTCACAGAATAGAGCGATGTGACATAGAATTTGGGGAATTGTCGTTACAAGATTGGTACAAGGTCAGGTTCGGCAACACCATAATCAACGAAAATGTGATAAAAGGGCCAAACCCAAAATGTTTGTAGAATGGATAATCGACAACTATTCTGAAGAATCCGATACACTGGAGGGGTATGATGATCCTTTCGAAAGAAGTTTTGAGAAGTTTAAGTGTGAATTCGAAAAAGAAGTCTTACAACTTCTAGACGAATATGGCTTAAGATTGGAATAAAAGGATACATGCTCCATGACATTTGGGAGAAGTGTGAGAAAACCTTCAAGAAAAGAAGAAAATTTTGGGATGAGGTGGAATTAGAAACTATTGAAGTACACAATTGTCAAATAGAAGGAAATAAACAAGTACGATCCCCCAGAAATAAAGGTTGAAACTTTTAAGGTTCAAAGATATATAATGGGGGGAGTAGGAAGATTCATAAGTATCGATAAGACGATCGATGAACAAATGCCCGTAGGACGAATGGATGGTGAAATATTTAAGAATTTGATTAAGGAAGAAATGCACACCAAATTCGGTGAGCAACATTATGACTAGCCGTGTGTAATACCTCGTAATTTCCCATGTCATTTATTAGTGCTAAGCATCAATTTATTTTAACATATGATAACGAAGTCATTTTTGCAGGCCAATTTATTTTTTTTAATATAAATTATCACCCGTGTCACCGATAAATATTTTTGAATGAGATAGTACCTGGTATCATTGATTGTCACTCTTGGGCACCACCCAATGAGGAAATACGAATGACTCCCACTTGCGAAGCGAAACCTAAATAGAAACGAACGATATGTGATATATAGACGAGAACTATTAATATACAAATTATA
This sequence comes from Artemisia annua, assembly GCA_014162995.1. Lineage (NCBI taxonomy): Eukaryota > Viridiplantae > Streptophyta > Magnoliopsida > Asterales > Asteraceae > Artemisia > Artemisia annua. The sequence continues at coordinate 43,745 of LBNU01003014.1, forward strand.
TGTATATATAAGTATGAATACGAATAAAGCTCACCGACGAATTTCTTATACTAA
>LBNU01003020.1:20616-34803 GCA_014162995.1 Artemisia annua
CCGAAAAAACCGAACCGGTAAAAAACCGATACAAAAACCGATTCCGAAAATTTATAACCGAAAAAAACCGATTCCGGACATTTATAACCGAAAAAAACCGACTCCGAAAAAACCGAACCGAACCGAAACTGGTTTTTAGAAAAACCGGTTTTTTAAAAACCGGTTTTCTAAAAACCGAAAACCGGTTAAAACCGGAAAATTTGCACCTCTAGACGTAATTATAACAAGGATGGCTACGGACCGCCGCGATGCGGCGGGGCAGTTGATATATGCTTGAAAACGTGTTGTCTTGCCTTGCTTTTGTTGGTTACATGTTTTGTTTTCGTATGACGTAGTGTGTAATAGCTATTGCGTTTGGTTAATGAGTCAAGTGTGTGAACGAAAGCCCAAACAGGAGCCCAAACTACTTAGCAACAAAAAGGACAGCTGGTCCCAAACAGGCCACAAAAATGGGCTTTTAAACACCGAATAATACCGGGAACCAATTAGAATGCACCGAATCCACCATACTTAATATATATAGTAATTCGTGCACGACTCTTTGTTTGATTTTTACTGATTTGAGTAATGGGCTAAAGCCCAATGGAGAGAGTTTTGGTCCAAGCCTCAAATTTTAGTTTAAACATTGCTGTGTCGGAAACAGAATATTAGGTCTATTTGGGCCAACTTCTTGATAAACACTTTTTCTTTTGTGCCAATGAGTGGCTACAGCCTACAATACATGATGTTTATTTTAGAAGAATTTTCAAATTTATATTCGCGTATAATTTGTAGATTCATGATGGTGGCAAATGTGCAACCTATGCACATATATAACATGTTATATTTCAAATTATAAAAGAGATTGACAACATATACACATGGCATACGAATAATAAACATATAGTTCTTTTTTCCAATTTCTATATTTACAAACCATTGATATAATCTTTTTTCTTGACATTTGTTCGATTCAAATCAACATCTATGTGTATTAATTAACTCAACCATAAAACAACTGAACCGAACTTGATGCTTAACGACTCATTTCTTATATCTTTAACTTGATGCTTAACGACTCATTTCTTATATCTTTACTGTTTATGAGGAATGATAGAACATCAAAAACTAATCCACAAAAAACATCCAAAAAAGGATGTGTCACTCTATGATTAGTGTATTTCTTTTTAGTTTCTCTCTCTTTTCATTTATAAGTTAATCATGAAGTGACACATCCTTTTGTTTATATCAGTTCTTCATTGTAATTCAGTCTATTACATATTTCACATTTCGACCCATATATAATTTAGCATCGTATTATTATCACTTAAACGAACATAATAGACAACATGACCATTCGTCAATTCACCGTTCTTGCACTTGTTTTCTTAGCCATTGTCGCAATGGCATTTGCAGCGCCTGATGCTGCAACTCCATCGGCAGCGCCTGCTGCTGGTGGTTATGCAATAAGTGGAGGGGCTGCTGCTGGAGCTCCAGGAGCCGCAGTTGATGGTGCATATGGTGGGTCCCCGAGTGAAGGACCCGCTAGTGATGCTTTAACCTTTAAGGCCTCTATTGTTGGTGCATTTGTAAATGTTGTTGCTTCCACTTTGTTTTTCTCTTAAGTAGATAACAAACGTTAATATGTCACCAATGGTTTTCCGCTTAAGGCTTTTACTTGGTTTTTTGAGATAGCCTCGCTCGATAACTAAGATGAGATTCGGGCCATGTTGTCCTTGCATCTCGAGTTTAAATGTTTTGATGCATAAGAGCATCGTGTGATTATATGTATTATGCATTTCATGTTAAATAATGAATTAGTTTTCCAAAATAGTGATTACCAGTACAATGTTGTACCATTAACTTTCGCTATTAGAGCATGTACATTGGTCACGCATATCCAGCGTTAAACAGCCTTTAACGCGCGTTAAAGGCGAGTTAACCATTGCAATGTCTCGGCGTTAAAGCCGCGTTAACACCCCGTGTTAACTCCTTAACGTGGCGTTAAGGCCTAGTTGTGTAAAAAAAAAAAATTCGACACTTTTGGCCCCTCTAAAGTTTTTAACATTTTGTTTAAAAGAAAATGGAAATTACAAAACACCCCCCTTAGTTCTTAAACGGTATAGTTGAGCGGGATAACCAAGATTTAAATTCATAATTCAATGTTCAATACAACGCAAGAAAAACATACAAAGTAAGAAAAACGATACAACTAATGAAGTTTTTAGATTGATTTGTAATTGTCGATTAGATATGACTTCTCTTCCTACACTTGCAACACTTGTTCCCGAACCATCTTCAAGACGACATGAAGTTGGAGATCTGTTTCATCGTTTCTTAATAAAGTTTCTAGACCGATCTTAATAGCTGGATGGTCTTGAGGCAGCTCACGCAACCTTTCGATCTCCGGAGCACGATCCTCCTTCTGCAGCATAATTCGAGTNCCCCCCTTAGTTCTTAAACGGTATAGTTGAGCGGGATAACCAGATTTAAATTCATAATTCAATGCTCAATACAACGCAAGAAAAATATACAAAGTAAGAAAAACGATCCAACTAATAAAGTTTTTAGATAGATTTGTAATTGTTGATTAGATATGACTTCTCTTCCCACACTTGCAACACTTGTTCCCGAACCATCTTCAAAATCGAGGGAATTAAACCTTTAAAATTCAAATTAAAAAAACGGACGGTTAAACCTTTAAAATTCAAATTCAAAAAAACGTGTGGATAAACCTTTAAAATTCAAATTAAAAAAAAAAACGTGAAACCTTTAAAATTCAAATTCAAAAAACATAGCGGGATATATTTAAATTCCAAATTCAAAAACGGTCATATAAATAGCCATTTACAGAAGCACACAATACACTCACAATTCACACACAAATCATACAAAATTCACAAACATTTCATACGAAACAATGTCACACAACAATTCACCAGATAACGAGTCAGTTTACAACACCCCACTCGAAGATTTGTTTCCCGTATTCCCATATGACAATCCACCACAAGATCTATTTCCTGTATTCCCATACGACACTACACCACAAAACACTCCACCGGAAGTTCTGTTTCCACCGGTAAACAATTCACTGGCAAACAACCCACCACAAAACAATCCACCGGCAAACAATCTACCACAAAACCAACCCAATACATTTGGGTTGACTGATGAAGAACTCTTCGAGCAAGATATGCAAGTCTTGTTAGATGTTCAAGCGGAGGAAGAACGTTAGGCAAGAGCTCGTGAGGCGCGGGCAAAAGCTCGTCAGGATCGGTTAAACCGTGAAGCAATTTCTCGATGGGCTTTGGGATTTTACCATGTGCTATCGAGTGACGACGATTCGAGTGACGAGGGCTATGGCACAGACTGAATCATTTTCTTGATTCGTAGTTTATTTTAATCGTAGGTTAATCGTACGTTGTTTAATTTATTTCAATTCCATGTTTTATGTATTTTAATTTGTGTTTAAAGTTTAAGTATTAATATAAGTTGTGTTTTATAAATGTTGTTTTAGTTATTAAATGAAATATTAGTTTTAGTTTATGAGTGAATTTGAAAATAGTTGAGTTAAAGCTGAGTTATGATTGAGAGTGTTTTTTTGTGAGTTAAGGTGAAAGTGTTAAAGCTGATGTGGCGCTGATGTGACACTGTTTTAAATTTTAAACTAAGTGACCATTGTGCATGCTCTTATACAAATCACCTTCAATAATCTGTTGTTACAAGGTTTCCCTTTTTTCTTCTTAATTCGATGTAACTACAATGTATAAATCACATGACAAAATGTACAAAAAGGAAGAGACAAAAATTGATATATACACAAATCAAACATTATTGACTAGTTAAATCTCTTGCAAGTAAGTGATAAGAAATATGAAGTGGGGACTCAAATATAAGGCTCATATCACACCAAAATCCTTCAAAGGATAAGACCACAATCTTGTATACATTAACCCCATTGGTTCTCACTTCCTATCTGCCCATTTTCACATACCATACAATCTTATTTGTGACCAAAAAAATTTCAATCTTCATCACCATCACAGATCACTATGGCAGCAACACTATCAACCACAATGGCCATGCTTAATGCCAAGTGCATGACATCCAACAAGCCATCAAAACCACTCCCAAACAAGCCCATTTCCTTCCTTACTCTCCAAACACTCCCCAAGTCACTCACCACCTCAGCACAAGCCAATATCACCTTTACAGGAACTGCTATTGCTGGTGCAATATTTTCAACTTTGAGCTCATGTGACCCTGCTTTTGCAGCCCAACAAATAGCTGATATAGCAGAAGGAGATAACCGTGGTATCGCGCTTTTGTTGCCTTTGGTTCCAGCCATTNGAAAGTGTTAAAGCTGATGTGGTGCTGACGTGACACTGCGTTAAATTTTAACCTGAGTGACCATTGTGCATGCTCTTATACAAATCACCTTCAATAATCTGTTGTTACAAGGTTTCCCTTTTTTCTTCTTAATTTGATGTAACTACAATGTATAAATCACATGACAAAATGTACAAAAAGGAAGAGACAAAAATTGATATATACAATTATACACAAATCAAACATTATTGACTAGTTTAATCTCTTGCAAGTAAGTGATAAGAAATATGAAGTGGGGACTCAAATATAAGGCTCATATCACACCAAAATCCTTCAAAGGATAAGACCACAATCTTGAATACATTAACCCCATTGGTTCTCACTTCCTATATGCCCATTTTCACATACCATACATCTTATTTGTGACCAAAAAAAATTCCAATCTTCATCACCATCACAAATCACAATGGCAGCAACACTATCAACCACAATGGCCATGCTCAATGCCAAGTGCATGACATCCAACAAGCCATCAAAACCACTCCCAAACAAGCCCATTTCCCTCCTTACTCTCCAAACACTCCCTAAGTCACTCACCACCTCAGCACAAGCCAATATCACCTTTACAGGAACTGCTATTGCTGGTGCAATATTTTCAACTTTGAGCTCATGTGACCCTGCTTTTGCAGCCCAACAAATAGCTGATATAGCAGAAGGAGATAACCGTGGTATCGCGCTTTTGTTGCCTTTGGTTCCAGCCATTGCATGGGTGCTTTACAATATTTTCCAACCTGCAGTTAACCAGATTAACAGAATGAGGACTAAGGGAGTGATTGTTGGGCTTGGTGTTGGTGGTGGTCTAGCTGCAGCTTCTGGCTTTGTTGCTACTCCTGAGGCTTCAGCTGCAGCTGAAGCTGCTGCTAATGATAACAGAGGCACACTTTTGTTGCTTGTTATTGCACCTGCTATTGGTTGGGTGCTTTACAATATCTTGCAGCCTGCACTTAACCAGATCAATAAAATGAGAAATTGATTAGTTGTTGTTATATATATAAAAATGGGGTACATTGAACTAGTAATGTTGTAATCCATTTCTTGTTAATGAACTGTTCTTGGAAATATATATATCTTCTTTTTTGCCTTTTTTATACTCGAGTATTTCTATTTGTTGCGCTTAATTCCTATGAGGAATCAGTTTAGTTTAATTAGCTATTACTAAATGCGATGGGGAGATAGTACTTGTATGTACTTTTGTTAGAAGTTGTGATGATCTACTGATCTAGTGTTTAACAAATTGCGATTACTTGCAGATTTACATGTGGAGGTGTTTGTGCTTACATGCTTATTGCATTGTTTTAGAGCACACATAACTACATAAGCAATCCCAAACATTTAGCTGAAAACTGCTTATCTGTACTTTAAATTAGCATCTTGGCACCATAATCAGATGATCAAAATCAATTTTGTTGCAACTATCCTGAATTGATTCTAATCAAAATCAGTTCTGATATACTGGAACATTAGAACCAGCTTCTGCGAATGGTAAATGCAATAGGATCACTCTGAAAGCACAATGACAAACAACCTGGATTGATGTAAAAAGTAATATGCAATGATGGTGGGCAGCTTGAAATGCGATAAAATTATTGAAAAATAAGATTAGAACAATCAAATAAACAACGGTTACAAGTTCTGCGTAAAAGTACAACATTCGAACTTCAAATGCATTCATTATAATGCATGGAAATAAACATTATGTAGAATCCACTTGATCACTCTTTTTTCCTTGAATCCTTGAGTTGTCCTCTCTTTCTGATTTTGAGGCAGAAGCCAAGGCGCCAAGTGTCGACAGCAGACTCAGGCAACGAGTATATTAGAGCCCAGATGACTGAGTGAGGCCAGTAAGGTGTGCATCGGGGTTCATGACCCAACCACCTTAGCCCTGCCTTTGCGTATCCGGTTGGTGATGGCACAAAGAAGGATGATCTCTTGATTGACGCCATTTTAGTTGCTACATATAACGGGACCTGGAACCAATTTCCATGATTAAACTCAGAACATATTGGCAGTTCGATAATTTCTAGTGCTTTTTGAGGTGATATAAACGATTCGCTAATTCCAATATAATTAAGGAGGTGTTTGGCATCCAATGGACCAATATCAAAAAGTATGTGATGTACTGATATGGGATATTTAAAATAAGGTGATCGTGGATGTGACAAAATGGGCTGCACAGCTGCACGAGATAGTGGTTTTACAGTAGCCGTTGGGGTTTGGTATAATCTACTAACATAAAAACTTACATCTAAAATGAGCCTTAAACCATCACGTCAGTTTTGTTGCAACTAATTTGAATCTGATTATATGATCAATAGATATTTCGAATTCGTTTTACTTACCTAAACGGCTAAACACTAAAAACTGTTGTCTACCACTTGAAAACACAATAATTAAATAATCGCTTTCAAATCACACTGGCAAACTCTAATTATCTAAAGATTTAGATGTAAAATGCTGCAGCTACTCCCAAACACTATCCAAAACCGATTATTTGACCAATAAATAATCATAACTAATTCGCTAAAACTAAAAACTAGAATTTGTAATCTACTACTCTGAAAACACATAATCTAGTCAATTCCAAAATGCAATGCCAAACACCCCGAAAAGCAATACAAGTACTAACAAAATTACCTGACACTGCACATCAATCCCACTGTTCTTGTATTCAACATACAAACACCTCGAAAACTGATCAACATACCTATAAAAACAAAACACAACTTCAATAAACAATCACCAAAACCACAAGACCAAAAAACCAATACAAAACCTTACGCTTTCGTGGCAGCATAAACCGCGTAAAGAGGATCAGAAGGAATAACAATAGCAGCACCAGAACCAATATTAACAATAGCCCCTCTTTTCCTCTGCAACATACCAGGCAACACAGCTTGAGTAACTCTAGTAGTCCCTTCAACATTAACCTTAATCAAATTATTCAACAGCTCATCATCCACTTCATGAAAAAACCGCGCATAAGGGTAACTAACACCAGCATTATTAATCAAAACACCAACATCTAAATCCTTAATCACATCCTTAATCCTCTCAACACCTTCCTTCAAATCACTACCACTAAAATCAAGGACCACATTCTTAACCTCAGTTTTCGAGTATTTCGACTTAATCTCTGAACTAACATCTTCTAATTTCTTAACATTCCTACCAACTAGGACTAAATTAAGACCCTTTTTAGCTAACTCAAAAGCAAAAGCTTTACCAATACCATCAGTTGAGCCAGTAACAAGTGCCCAAGAACCATATTTCTTGAGATTCTTAGATGGTCTTAAAAAGTTAACATAAACCCATGTCAGGACTGAAGCTAAAATCTTGAAAAAAGACACAGAGCCTAGGAAAAACAGAACATTGACCCAAAATGGTTGGTTTTTTAAGGTGGTGAGATCCATGATGTTTGTGTGAGTTTGAGATAGATCTAAGATATGGGTTTTGTTTGGTTTTGTTTATATAAATAAGGGTGGTTATTAGTTATGAAGTGTTTGGTTGGTTGGTTAGCAAATTTAATGTTTTGGTTTGGGTGGTGACTAGTTGGACTGAGTTTTCAAGAAAAGGCCACACGTTTTGGGTGGTGATTGGGTTTGAGTATTAAAAGAGATTGTTGAAGTAGATGAGCAGAACGTAACTGTATCGTGCTCTATAAAAATTAAACGTAACCAAATTGTTGTTGATTTCTGACGGTACTATTCCAACTTTTTGGCTGACTAATTCATAATTCATGGGGTTTGAATGCAGTATCACATAAACTTAAACTAGGTAAAATCTTCTTTTTTCAAAAGGTCTGCGTTACCAATGTTGTGTTTTTGAGTATAACTTTAAGAATGAAAGTAAAGAAAATGAAGTGACACAAAAAGGTTGGGTTCTCGAATATCACTTAACGAGGAAAAAAAATGATTGAAAAAAAAGTAATTTAGTTGATTTTGAAGTAAAATGTTTCCTTCTAAAACTAGGCTGCAAAATGTTTACTTTCTATTTTTTTAATAAAAAAAAACTTGAAAATCGAGTATAAAATTGTTTACCTAAGAGGAATTGAATTAAACTTGTAGGTTCGCCTAACGCTGTGGGTAACTCTGTAATTTTATAGAACTTATTAAGGGCTTGAACCTAGATTTAGTTTTGTGAAAAATACTTGTGACGTCGAGAGTGTTTTGTAATAAAATGACTTATTTATTCACAAACTAATAAGCTAATGGCGCAAATGTTTAGTCATATAATTAGATTTAACACTTTGTTCTCGACTATAAAGGAGAGAAAAGAAATGGATAAGAACAAAACTAAATATGGAGAACAAAAAGTTGATTTTTAATTTCATGTTCATAAGTCGGAAAACAAAAAGAATATGTAATCAAATAAAACTTGAAAATCACATTCTCTCCTAATCTTTTTAATTTAGGAAGAAAATTAAGAGAGAAAATGGGTATAATTTTCTCTCTAATTCTCTTGTCTTCAAGAAATATACTTGAAAACATTAATTTATTTAATTTTCTCTCTACTTCTCTTATATTCAAGAAATATACCCGAAAACATGAGTCTTATTATTAGTTTTGTCGTTCATCTACAGATAATTTAGTACCATATGTAAGAATATGGCCGATAGTTGGATAAGTGATGTGTCACAGTATTATGAGGTGAACAAAGCGACGTTGAGATTTATTTGAGATCGAAAACATTCACGTTAACTTAAACAAACATTAGGAGGTGCCAAGTTTACTTTCTACAAGCTAAACTCATCCTGACCACCACAAGTGGTAATGGTCAAGGGGCAACACCTCTTGTGCCATTAATTGTTTCATGTCAACCAACTTAACCGGTTTCTCGCCAAATCATATATTTGCCAATATCGGCTGTTAGTAAGCAGATCAACTATATAGTCTCATAATAACATACGAAAAATCAGATAACCTTTTTGTGTATTTGCAATGATTTTATGATTAATGTAAATCTTCTTTGAATTATTTTTATTTATTATTTTTTTAAGGGCAATTTTAATTCTTTGAATCATTTCAACAATCATTTGTGTAACAAAAACAACTATAGGGCCGAGTATCGTATTAGCAAAGTAAAAAGTAACCACCATCAGGGTCGTCATTGAATTAAATTTTTGAAGGCCTTGGACAAAATATATAATGAGGTATTTCGAGAAAGAATGTTATATATAAAGTGTCACAGTTTATAAGATATAATGTGATTAGTTATATAAACATTTAATATATTACTCATTTAAGATATTTTCTCATCTAAATATTTTTTTTTCCTTCATGAAAAATATGTGTACACGTGCATATTATTAACGGGACAAATTTGAGGCCCCGAAAATTTTTGAAGCCCTGAGCAGTCGCGCACCTTACACACCTTCCATTAATGATTCACAAAATCATTTACGCACAATACAGAACTAATCTATTACACAAGTTTTAACGTCTCGTGTGTCATGAATTGAACGGAGACAAAAATGTCATGAATAATGTGATAATTGTATAACATTATCGATATATACTAACAAGCGGGATTGTTGACCCGCGACTTTTTGCCAACCCGCTCCATCCCCGCTCCAATTAGTAATTGGGTATCCTCTCTAAGACCCGCCCTGTTCACATTAACTCACACCCTCTCTCTTTGTGTGAGATCCATTCGGTCCAGCTCCGACGAACAAACCACCACCGATTTAATCCGATCCAATGGGTTTTCGAGGATCTACAGTTGCCTGTGAGGGGATGAACAGGGAAATGAATAGTGAATTGATTTTTTTATTCCTTTTGTGGTTGTCATTGAGCCATATGTTATGGGTATAGTTTCTCCTGTTTTTTCATCCACATCTCTTGGGTAGATTGCTTTAGATCATCTGATTGAGATATATGTGTTTCTGGATTCTTCATAACCACACACACATATTTTTTTGGGTGAGCCAAATTTAGGGTTCCTATTTTTTTTAATTCCAGTTAATTTTTTTTATCAAAATTTGTATTTTTATTCATAGTTTTATGTTTAACTGTATCCTCGAATGTGTGATTACCATCGTTTATGTGTTTTGTTGGGTGAATACCTTTCAGCAACCTTTTGGCTTTCAACAGGTAATTGGGTTTTTTTTTAAGATATTGTTATGATCTTTTTTGGTCTTTCATAATGGGGTTTGTTATTCTAATTATTTAGTTAATTTTGATAAGATGGTTAAAGTTTTGATTTTTATTGTAAATTCAGATTAGGTTTTAATTGTGTTTGTGTTTTAATGATTTGGGTATTTTGATTTTTTTGCGTTTCGGTATATATTGTTTATATTTATTTGGTTTTAAAAGGTTAAGTACACAAATTGTGTTCCAAGATATATTTTTGAAACGGTTGGTGTGGATTTCTTAATGTCATTGTTCTTGTGATCCTAAGTGAATTACCTAAGTGATCCTTTTGGTTTGTGAGAACAGTTTTTTCCGTTTGGTTGTAGTTTATGGCTTATTTGTAAGACATGATTTGAAGATGGTTGGATTAGCTTATTCTCCCTGCTTATGAGCTTATTTATTTTTTTTAGAGCTGACAAGGTTTATTTTTTTGGTAGGAGGAAGAAACCGCATAAGTATTACTTCTGTAGTAAGTTAGAATAATGGTCATCAGGTTAAAAAAATGTTGCTTCGGTTTGTTTATCTTGTTGTTCTTTACTTTTCTTAGATCTTATTGTGTATCTCTTGGATTATGCCTTATTGTTTGAGTATCGGAGATTAGTTGCGCTGATTTATTTATTTTTTTTATTTTTTTATTTTTTTTGATTGCTTACCTTACTGTTTAGGGATTAAGGATTAGTTGAACTCATGTTTGTGATTCTTATACTTTAGTACAAATATAGCCACTAATGTCAAGCGAAGGTTAATTACCTCGGAAAGTCGGCCAAGTTAGGGTTAAACAACAAGGGAATTACGATTCTTTAGTACAAATATAATTTTGTGTTACGGTTATTGTTTGAGGATTACGGAGAAGTTTTGCTGATTTTTTCTTTTCAGTTAGTTTTGTGAAACTTGGAACATTATAGCATTCGTATAATAGATTAGGCTAACAAAGAGGCCCTTCAAATGTTTCATATAGGCAGGCGAACATATAAAGTTGAGATTCTCAGTTTCTTGGACACACAACTTACTATCTTCGTAGCTTATTTTGAGCATCTGAGATTTCTTTAAAAAGACTTGCCCATTGTTAGTTTTGTGTTTTTTATAAATTTTTGGGGTTAATGGGGTTGCTTAATTAAATCTATCTATTTTCACGGCTTATGAGTTTATTTTGATATTCGGAAACCTCATTAGGTGATGAATAGTCCACATAGTCAGATATAGGGTGTTGTTATAATTTGTGTTTTTTGTTAATTTTGTGTTTCTTTTATAAATTTTAGGGGTTTATATGGTTGCCTGTTTAGTTTTGTTGTTTTCTTAGGGGTCTTTGGACTGGCTTATTTTCCCAAATTATGAGGTTACTTGATTCTTGGAAACCCGATAAGGTTAATGATGCCGTTTCGTTTCAGGTATTGTTTTGGGCTGATATTGGCATGTTGGTGTTTCGCCCATTTAACACCCAACACATACATACAGGCAATGATGATAATTATTTGTGATTATAAATTTTACGAACGTGATTTAGCAGCAGTATCTTGNATGGTTGCCTGTTTAGTTTTGTTGTTTTCTTAGGGGTCTTTGGACTGGCTTATTTTCCCAAATTATGAGGTTACTTGATTCTTGGAAACCCGATAAGGTTAATGATGCCGTTTCGTTTCAGGTATTGTTTTGGGCTGATATTGGCATGTTGGTGTTTCGCCCATTTAACACCCAACACATACATACAGGCAATGATGATAATTATTTGTGATTATAAATTTTACGAACGTGATTTAGCAGCAGTATCTTGGCCAGGCAACCGTACCCAAGTGGTGGTTGCAGCCATGGTTGGTGTTCGCTTTTGCTGCTATATTTTCCGACCTTTGCTATTTCCCCATGACTAATCTGGTAACACCAATATCTTGGCGGGGCAGCCTTACCCAGGTGGTGGTTGCAGCCATGGATGGCGCTGTGACAACCGTGATTTTAGCAGATTAGCCTGACTAATAGTCTCGATCAATTTGACTTTGTTTGGTGTGAATTAAGTGTTTATGTGTGGTTTATGTGTGAGATAAGTATAAAATAAATATGATAAGTATGAATGTGGCACTAAATCCCTTTGCGTGTAAGGTTGTTGTGGTGATTTGAGTAGTGTTGAGTTTTAATAAATTCATTTTTGAACACATTTGTGGTGTAGAAGTGAATTGTGTAGTTTTGGTGTTTTCCGGTTTTGTGTAACGAGACTTCGTTCAAGTATTTGAGCATTGGTAAGTTACGAGAAGGATGTTTTCTTGGGATATGTTTATAAAGTGTGTGAAATTCTATTTTTGGAAAGTTTGTTTTGAAAATGATTATTTTCCGGTTTGTCGTAAATTTAAGGTTTATCGCGAAAGACGTTAGGTTTCGATATGGGAATACATAAAATATGAAAATTATGAGGTTTTGAGTGTCATGAATAAATTAAAAAAAATAATAAAAATATCTATAAGGTGTACAAAAATCGGCTAGGAAAAAAAAGAGAAAAGGAAACCCAATTTGAGTCCAAATATGACTCTTAAGCTAAGGAATCCTAGTCCAACTCAAACAAGCCCAACCCCTACCCTTCTATACTAAAACCCACGACCTAAATACCCTTTTTCCTGCAAAAATTGATCGACCACAAGAGGAGAAGAGAAAAATTAGGGTTTTGCTTTTGAAGCTAAAAATCAAGCGTAAGGTATATTTTCGACGCTAGTTTTCATTCAATTGATGTTTTAATGATATAATCCGTGTAATATAAATTATGATGGAATTAGGGTTTATAAGTTTCTGTAAAATAATGGTGTTAAACATGTTGGGATCATTGGTTAATAATATTATGATGATTGGTAAAGAGATTTGGTCATTAAACGCGTTAGTTAATGAGTTAGGGTTTGGACAGAAAGTTAGGGCTGTAAAGATACGAAGTTATTTAATAGTTGGTAATGAGTTAGATCACGAATTTTAACTCTAAATTGTAGTTCAAAGAAAGAGCTTTTCAAAAAGTCCAACCACGACTGATTTCGAGGTTGGGAAGTTAGTCTTTTGATTTTTACGAGATAAGGTGTCAAAGCTGTTAAACCGGGACAGAATTTGGGTAAAAGTTTGATGGTGCTTAGTGGATGAAAAAGTGTTATTAAGGTTATCCCTTTTGGAAAAGTTAAGTTTTAGGTTATGTTAGACTTCCACGAAAAGGATTCGCGATAAAAAGTTGTGTAAGTATTTTTATAAAATCAAAAACTTTTGGTGTGCGTTCAGATCCGAATCTGGATAGTTAACAAGTTTGATTTTCTTATGGGTACTTGTGTATGTTATTAGACCAGGGGCTTCTGGTATTAGCTTTTATGCTTATGAGAGACCATGGGGAATTTTTGGTGTGAGTTTTTAAGCTTGTTTGATCATTATTTTATGTGGGTGAAAGTACCCTAAAATTCTGCGTTTTCTGAGTTTATGAGTGCAAGGGATTTAGTGAGTGTTATTGGTATGGAGTCTAGGAGATCCATGGTGGATCATATGAACCTTAGACATCCATCATATGAATATTACATGGGTTATAGCTTTTAGCTTGGCCGTATGTAATGTGTATCTGTTTGTGTGTTGTTTAGATTATGATTGTGAATTGTTGGAAGCTGCAGAGTTAAGGTGAGTTCATAGTCCCATATTTTTACTTTGTTTTAAAACTTGGGATGGGAATGATGCTTGTCTTAAATGT
>LBNU01003021.1:1085-17194 GCA_014162995.1 Artemisia annua
AATGGAACAGATCGCTTTAAATAGATCTGTGGACGATACTTATAGACCAGGATAACGTACTGTTGTTTCATTCCTAAACGGGTTTCAACATATAGGAAAGATAGCCAATCATGAATACATAACCTTATGTACATTTATGGGACATGACCGGAGACTGTGACGAATAGTTTGAAAACTATGCATCCTAACGTCGAGAGATGATTACAATCTTGCATGGTGCAAGGCGCAAAATGGAAGCTCAGTTTCAAGCCTAGCTTTCCTTTGTATCATTGCTTAGTTATATATTAAAGAAATTGAGCGCGTTGAAGACTGTTATGGATATGTGATTTGTTTAGTTTTATATACCCCGAAGCTGTTGTAAGCGGGGTAAATACTTCGTTTTGGGATGTTGCGTGGTGTGGGAAGGTGGCTTTTAAAAGGGGTTAAGGTTCCTCGGTTGTAGCCTTGAAACGATAAAAGTATAGAGGTTTCATCAAAGCTGTCATATGGAGGTTGGATCATCTGTTGTATAGATGTACACACGGACGAGGAGGTTGAGGCAGGCCTCAATTGAAGCTTACTCCGAGGAAAGGTAGGAAGGGGATTATTCTCAATAATTCTCAAGATAGATGGAACTGGTCTTTAGTTGGTTCGGGTGAATTCTCCGTGTCATCAGTTAGGAAACTTATTGATGATGTCCTTCTTCCGACGTCTAATACGAAGACTAGATGGATAAATGTGGTTCCTATTAAGATCAGTGTTCACGCTTGGAAGGTTAAGCACGATTGTGTACCCACTAGATTTAACTTATTTCATAGGGGTATGGAAATTGACTCCATTTTATGTCCTATGTGTGAATGTTCGGCTGAGTCGTCTAGGCACCTTTTCTTCTCATGCAAGTTCGTTAGTGATGTTATGCGTAAGATTACGAGTTGGTGGGATATGGATTATCAGGAGAGCAACTCGTTTGAAGACTGATGCATATGGATGTCGAATCTAAGACTTCCTTCGAAGCTCAAACAAATCTTTGAAGGTATATGTTATATTGTGTGGTGGTTTGTTTGGAAGTGGCGCAACATAAAGATCTTCGGTCAAGAGGACCATGCTAAGGTGAATGTTTTGGATGAAGTGACTTCGCGTTCTTTTTTATGGATTCTTTCTCGATGTAAGACTAGTTTTAGTTTCATTGATCGGCCAAAAAACCCTAATCTTATATCGTTGTAAGTTCTAGCATCTTGCTAGTTTTCTTAATAAAATCCGCCGTTCAAAAAAAAAATATGTAGCTTACGTGAGCTATTTTATTTTTTGTTTTGTAAGGATTTTTATATTATAAGGATTCATATTATAACATTGTACTTTCTAATGTTACAGTACTATATTTGTCTATGGACTAATAGACTATGAATGAACACATGGTTTATGAATTATGAGCAGCAAAGATCAAATTATTCTTACACACGTTTAAAAATATATATTATTGTGTTTTAAATGACTAGCAGGGTACCCGCGCGTTGCAGCGGCGGGTACCCTGAAATAAAATTTTCGATGAATAATGTATTTCAGTTTATTATGTTCTTTTTGACAATAAATTTACCGATATCAAGAATTTCGTATAGCCCGTGCCCGTTCGGACTCGAACCCGTTTGGTCCGCACCCGTTCGGGCTCAAGCCCATTTGGCCCATTGCCCGTTCGGGCTTGAATATTTGTATAATGTACTTTATTATTTGTAGTAGTGAAATTTAATGCAGGAATTGTATTTAATTTGGTTGTACAATATGCTTGATAATTTGTATTTCTTATGTAAGGGGTGTTTTAATAACTGTATTAATTGTATTTATTGACCAGTTAAATAATTGACTACATTAAATAGCATTAATATGGTGTTTTGTTGTACGCTATGCTTCTTGTCCTGTACGTTTGAAGATTATGTGCATTAAAGTGTTGTACACTATGTTTCTTTTCTTGTAAGTAGTAGTCATTATAGTCATTAATAACATTGACCACTTTAATAGCATTAATGTTGTAAGTATGAAAATTACATCATGCTTATTTTGTTGTACACTATGCTTATTTTGTTGTAAATCTAAAAATTGGTTGCAGCTATTGTACATTGTGCTTAAATGGTTGTAATTTTTGGTGAAGGGTGTTTTTTATAGCATTAATGTTATTTGATAAAATTTTGGTTTTAAAATGACATCACGCTTTATTTTATTGTACAATATGCTTACTTTGTTGTAATTCTAAAAATTGGGTGCATTAAAGTGTTGTAAACCATGCTTAATTTCTTGTAAGTTTTAAAATTTTGGAGAGACAGTTATTCATGCTTTATATGTAGTATAGATAAATAGCAGCTTTAGTTGGGCTCAATTCTAAATATTAGTAGATTGATAACTGGCTCGTTAATAAATCGGCCCAAAATCATTTCATTTACAAAAATAATGCTCGACTAGTCGACTATGCAATGCATTACAAGTTTAACTGGTTTCATGGATAAAATTTACACCTTCTACTAAAATGAAACCGGGGTCCAAATTTTCGAAAATCATCTAAAAGATATAAAACGTTATTACTTTATGATATACGAAAAAGTCAAAAACATTCTTACTGAACTCTAAATCACAATGTTACCAAAATTCCATACTCGAACTAAATAACAAAATATAGCAACTACAGAAGAACCAACACATTCTTAGGCGATACATCATTGTGTAGTATCAACTTTGTTCATTTTGAAGATCAATGACAATGTGAAAAGCATCGTTAAACACTAAATCATCACGTTTTGTTCTGACTAGTTATATATCGTACTGAGACAGACTCTTAGAAGAGAAATGTGATGGACAACAGGTTGGAGGTGAAAATGAAGTTCATAGTTGATGCAAATGTTGTGATGTTGTTTTGAAGGTTTATACTCTATGTAAATATGACTCCTATAAAACTCAATGACAAACTCACAGATTTTAGACTGTTGACTGCAAGCTGTTCTGAGCTTCAAATCAACATCAAGTGATCTTTAATGTAGGGGCACCACATCCTGTGACAAGAGCGGTTTTTGCACGAACACGCCTAGGTGTCTTGTCCTCCGACCCTTTCCTCTTACTTTTTGGGTCCAAGAATCCATTTGCAAGAGCTTCCAATGCTTTTATGGTCAATGGACGGTTTCTTGTACTCTGCCTTTGTCCATTACTAGCACCAAGGCTTGACAACTCTTGATGGTTTGCGTTTGTTTCAGGAGAAGTCAATGGTTTAGTTGAAACCAATGACTTATCACCATCTGAAAGTGGACACACTTGAGGGTTGTTCAAATTTATATCTAGGCCTTTTCGCTTCTTCTTAGGACGTGGATCTTCCATTGATTCAGCTTCACCACTCGCGTTGACATTAGTAGTTTTACTAACATGGTGTTGTTTTGGTTTTTTCTTGATAACCAGCTTCAGTTTTCTTGCTGGTTGCTCGTTGACAGATAGAACCTTTTTATTGTCTACAATTCCTGATGCCACTGGATCAAGATGGTTTGGCGTATCCTTGTTTACAGCACTAGCTTCACAATCAGGTGAATCAACAACTCCAGAATCACTAGACGACGCTTGCTTATCAGTGGGTTCAGAATCATACAAACTTCTCATCTCTCTCACTTTAACAAGGCCAACCAAACTCGTATCCACAAGTATGTATTTCACCAAATCCGTTTTCTTGTCTACAATGGCCGAAACTACTGGATCAAGATGGTTAGCCATGTCCTTGTTTACATTACTAGTTTCAGAGTCAGATGACGTTTGCATATCAGCATGTTCAGAATCAGACAAACTTGCCAACTCTCTCACTTTAACAAGCCCAACCAAACTAGTATCGACAATTGTATATAGCATCAAATCTTGTCCATCTTCCGAGCTTTGTTCATGTTCGTTTTCTAGAAGCTGTGGTTCTGATGCAACTTTGTTCAGAAGTTCAGAGAATGAGTCAAAATATTGACTTCCTTTTATTAAGTCCCTTCTCGAAAACTTTGCTACTCCAGGTGCAAGAAACACCAAAGAAGGCTTTAAGGCATAAGTTGTAGGCTGCTCAGAGCGCCATCCTCTTGCCAAAAGCCGAGGCCAAACACCTTCCCAAAAGACCTCATTTAACCTTGCTTTGCTTAGTCCTATTCTATCCTTTAAAATATCAATAATTTCTCCTGTTTTAAATGAGTGACACTCCATTTTTTTTCTTGACCGCTTCTTTTCCATTGTAGTAAGGTCTTGCTTTTCTTTGCCAATGGCTACGGCTTCTACAAGAAGTTCAATTCCCACTGTATCCCTCAAATTGAATACATATTTCTCAAATGATAGTTTTCCCTCTTCGTATGTAGTAATGACCTAAAAGAAACCATTTTTCAGTAAGAAAATCAATCTTTTCTTTGTAGAAGTGTAGTACAAAATAAAGAAAGAAAAATACCTGCGTCAAGCGAGTTTTGCATTCATCTGTGACATGAGGAAGTAAGCGAGACATAAGCTCCTGTTGCCTCCAACCTTTGAGAAACTTTTTTCCAGGTGAACACTTTATGAGTATTTTCTTGCGATACGTTGACCATTTCTGATGTTGATCGCTTTTACAGAACTTCCCATAGTAGTAAGATAACACATGTGGCATTCCTTTATTTCCAATAAACTTGTTCACAACACGAAGGTTCTTGCCAAAGATGTATAAACCAAGAATAAAACTATCCCGTTCAATCACACTCCAAGATTCTTCAACCGATAAACAAGGAACCGCTAGTAAAGCATTGTCTGTCCCTGAACCTAAAATACCAGATTTACCCTTCGCTTTAATTTCCATTATTGTTTCCTCTTTGTTTTGATGGTAATTATGAATCCAAGTGATAGGAATTGACGGATCAAACTCAAAGTGGTTTTGAACATCAGTCTTTGCATCATGACTATCTGGTGACGATATGAGTTGCAATTGCTCGCTTTTGTTCATCAAAGTTGGGATTTGCGCCTGGTATTCATCTCCAACTCGAGCAGTCTTTTGTGGCTCTCCAAAGATGTCCCCAGCAGCAGAATATCGTTCGGATTGTAACCACTCAACATGTTTATCAACATCTTCACTATCCATCTATCCACAACCATACATGTCCATGACACAAGTTAGCTCCAAAACATTATCAACCACAAATAGAAATACAAATGGTAAACACTTGACTTGATTCCTAATTAATTTGTATATAAAACTGCTGGATCTAATGAAACAAATATACAGATCCAATGATAATACTCAAAATCCCGATCAGACAAAAGCTATTACAAATGAAAGATTTTTGCCAAAAAATTTACTCGAGTAATCGACTCATCCATGTTTTTGTCCCCCAAAATAGAAACTCACTAAATTCAACAACAGATGTTAATGTTTTCGCCTTAACTGAATTATCAGGTAGTCGGAATCTTATGAGCATTCACCCAAAAATACATAAACGCCGATATAAAAAACAATCAGTTTGCTAATAACAAGTCAATGAATTCGGATAATCAACACCTACAACAACCCATGCTCAGATCCATTCTTGAACCCCGAAACAACATCAAAATGGTAATTCCTCCCACGTATATAAACACATTAAACATGAACGGAATTAATAGCATTCACGATGAACACATAAATCATTAGTCTAAACATATATCTCACACATAAATCAAGATTATCTTTCAAACTTGACCCATAACTTAATTACTACAAAATCTAACCAAAAGATTAAAAGAAGTTGTTGTTAAACACTTGCTAACGTCGTAACGAATACTACGTGAGAACATACATGTTACAGGATTCATTAGCTAAATAAACACATATGGATTATGAACATACAACACCATTAACAACTAAACAGAATGCAAGAAACATATACATATGCATATATATAATATAAAACTATATATAGTTGATGATGAATATATAAATGATGCTAAAAGAAATAAATCAACCTTTGGAAATTCAAAGAGAAGTTGCTATGGCAGCGTGAAAGCTTTGTTTGAAGACTTAGCCAAGACACAACCGAAAACAAAAGCAAGAAACTGTGTTGTTGTGTATGCTTTTATAACTAGAAAAAAAGATTAAAAAAAATATTAAAAGGTACGACTAATAAAGGGATATCATGCGGGTAGAATTTACTACTGGGTGTATTCTGTGGAGTCACGCTAATTTTATTAAAAGTTTATAAATAGTGTGTATGAGATAAAAATCTAAAAATCGCCAGCTAAGAGTGCTCAAGGAAATGAACTAGAAGATCACATTAGGAACAATAAGACTGATCTGAATATTATGAATCGTGTTGATTCTAGTATTAGCTCTAGGCGTACTGTTATTAATTCGAATTCTAAGACCATTTGTGAGATCTGTAATAACTCTTTAAATTCTGGTAATCATGATGTGTGTGTTAAGACATGTTTGAATGCTTCTTTAGTGTCCCCTGTTTGTCATGCTGTATATTATAATCGTGAAAAACTTGTTTGGAAAGCAACAGGAAGGAAGTTTTCTACAGTTGGCTATCATTGGAGACCCACTGGAAGAATAGTATCAATAGGAAATCAATGCCTCTTTACTAAGCGGCCTAATCCTAAGCTCTGCAACATTAGGATTTGGAAGAAGACTGGTAGAACTTTTCCTATAGGAACCCAATGCACTAACCATAAGTCTAGTCCCCCTGCATGTCGTAATATGACTAAGGATGCTAGTAATTCTTCCTCTTCTGTTGCAATAAACAATGTCTGTGCTAACCAATCGGATCCCACTTATGGTTGGGGATCCAAGTTTTTCAGTTATCCATATCTGTCTGGTTTCAAATGCAGGTCGTACAAATCGCCCTGTGGTATTTGGACTCAGGCTGCCCAAAACATATGACCGGGGATCGCTCGCGGCTCAGAAATTTCGTGAAAAAGTTTATCGGGACTGTTAGATTCGGGAATGATCATTTTGGTGCAATAATGGGTTATGGAGATTATGTGGTTGGTGACAGCGTTATCTCTCGGGTATATTATGTAGAAGGTCTTGGGCACAATCTGTTCTCCGTAGGTCAATTTTGTGACTCAGATCTTGAAGTTGCCTTCAGAAAACACACTTGTTATGTTAGAAGATTGGATGGTGTGGATCTCCTGAAAGGCAGACGTGGCTCAAATCTCTACACTATATCCATTGAAGATATGATGCGGTCATCTCCAATCTGTTTACTATCAAAGGCTTCCAAGAACAAGTCATGGTTATGGCATCGTCGTTTGAACCATTTGAACTTCGGTACTATTAATGAACTCACTCGTAAAGATCTTGTTCGAGGCATGCCCAGGCTGAAGTATGAAAAAGATCATCTCTGTTCCGCTTGTCAGCTTGGCAAAAGCAAGAAGCATACTCACAAACCCAAAACTATCAACACCATTATGGAAGTTCTTCATACCCTTCACATGGACCTTTGTGGTCCCATGAGAGTGCAAAACCTATTTGGGAAGAGATATGTGTTAGTGATCGTTGATGACTACTCTCGTTTTACTTGGGTCAAATTCCTCAGATCCAAGGACGAAACACCTAAAATCATCATCAAACTAATCAAGCAGCTGTAAGTTGGACTTAATAAGCTGTCAGATTCGTACGCACAGATAATGGAACTGAGTTTGTCAATCAGCAACTTACTCAGTTTTATGAAGATCTGGGAATTAGTCATCAAAGGATTATACCTCGAACACCTCAGCAGAATGGAGTTGTTGAAAGACGAAACCGTACCCTTGTAGAGGCCGCACGAACTATGCTGATCTTCTCCAAAGCTCCCATGTTCCTCTGGGGAGAGGCAAAAGCAATTGCTTGTTACACTCAGAACCGATCACTGATACATCCTCTTCACTGCAAAACTCCTTATGAGCTGGTGCATGAAAGAAAACCCGACCTCTCCTTCCTTCGAGTTTTTGGTGCACTATGTTACCTGACCAATGATAGCGAAGATTTGGGAAAGCTCAAGGCAAAAGCTGATATTGGAATTTTTGTTGGCTACGCACCAAACAAGAAGGGTTATCGAATCTACAACAAAAGGACCCGACAAATCATGGAAACCATCCATGTCACGTTTGATGAGCTGATCGAGCAAACGGTTCCTGAATACTCCAATTCAGGACCCGCATCTAATCTTTGGACTCCTGGACCAATTAGTTCACGACTTGTACATTCCTCCACCACCGATGCTCCTTCTATACCACCTACTAGTGAGGATTTGAAGAAATTGTTTGATCCAATGTATGNCATGTCACGTTTGATGAGCTGATCGAGCAAACGGTTCCTGAATACTCCAATTCAGGACCCGCATCTAATCTTTGGACTCCTGGACCAATTAGTTCACGACTTGTACATTCCTCCACCACCGATGCTCCTTCTATACCACCTACTAGTGAGGATTTGAAGAAATTGTTTGATCCAATGTATGATGAGTATTTTTAGCCCCAACAGAGAATCGAACCAGAAAAACAAGTCATATGTCCTGATGCTGCTGCTAATGATGTACCTCAACCTACAAACGGGCCTTCCATCTCCATCTCTCTGAGTCAGAATGCTCCATCATCCAGTCATACCAATCACACAGATTAATCTTCTTCAATCCCTCAAGTTGAAGCATCTGATAACTCATTTGAAGTGAATCCTTTCACTCAACCTCCTGATGAACCTTTTGTCAACATATTTGCCCCTGAACCATCTATTGTGGCAACCTCTTCAGAAAATTATAACACTGCTACGTCAGTTCCTAGTCATCAACTTCATGAGCATATCAGAAAATGGACAAACGATCACCCAATTGACAACATCATTGGTAATCCATCACGGCCAGTATCTACACGTAGACAATTTGCTACAGATGCCTTGTGGTGCTTCGTCAGCTCCATACTCTCTAAAGTCGAACCAAAGGATTATAANGAACCATCTATTGTGGCAACCTCTTCAGAAAATTATAACACTGCTACGTCAGTTCCTAGTCATCAACTTCATGAGCATATCAGAAAATGGACAAACGATCACCCAATTGACAACATCATTGGTAATCCATCACGGCCAGTATCTACACGTAGACAATTTGCTACAGATGCCTTGTGGTGCTTCGTCAGCTCCATACTCTCTAAAGTCGAACCAAAGGATTATAAGGATGCCTTGACTAAAACATCCTGGTTCACTGCAATGCAAGATGAAATCCATGAATTCGACCGACTTGATGTTTGGGAATTAGTGCCCCCTCCTGACTGTGCTATGATTATCGCCCTCAAATGGATCTTCAAAGTGAAACTTGATGAATATGGTGAAGTTCTGAAGAACAAAGCTTGACTAGTGGCCAAAGGATACAGGCAAGAAGAAGGCATTGACTTTGAAGAATCATTCGAACCAGTTGCTAGAATTGAGGCCATCAGAATCTTCCTTGCCAATGCAGCTAGTCAAAACATGATTGTTTACCAAATGGATGTGAAGACTGCATTTCTTAATGGTCAATTAAAGGAAGTAGTATATGTAAGCCAACCAGAGGGGTTTGTTGATCCTGAACGCCCAAATCATGTCTATCGCTTGAAGAAGGCACTTTATGGACTTAAACAAGCACCCAGAGCATGGTATCATACTCTGTCCAAATTTCATCTAGCCAACCAATTCACCAAGGGTGTGGTCGATCCTACATTGTTCACTAGAAAGTTGGGAAAGCATCGTCTCCATGTTCAGATCTATGTGGATGACATTATCTTCGCCTCTGCAGATCCATTAGAATGTAATAGGTTTGCACAAGAGATGAGTACAGAATTCCAAATGTCCATGATGGGGCAAATGTCTTTCTTCTTGGGGCTACAGATCTCTCAAAATCCTCACGGTATCTTTATCAATCAATCCAAGTATGTAAGTAAAATCCTGAAGAAATTTGGATTTGAATCATGTGACTCTGTTGACACCCCAATGGTTGAAAGGACAAAACTGGATAAGGATAATGAAGGGGCACCAGTCGACCAAACCAAATACCAAAGCATGATCGGATCATTGATGTATCTCACAGCTAGCAGACCAGATCTATTATCTGCTGTTTGCATTTGTGCTCGTTATCAATCCAAACCCACTAAGAAGCACTTAGAAGCAATCAAAAGAGTCTTCAGGTATCTTCAAGGAACGATTCACATGGGCCTTTGGTATCCTAAAGACACTGCAATGGCTCTCACTGCTTACTCTGATGCTGATCATGCGGGATGTCAAGATACTCGTCGAAGTACTTCGGGCGGTGCTTAATTTCTAGGAGATAAGCTTGTTAGTTGGTCATCAAAGAAGCAAATGAGTACATCGATCTCCTCTACAGAGGCTGAATAAATTGCCATGTCATCCTGTTGTGCTCAAATCCTTTGGATGAGGTCTCAACTATCTGACTACGGCTTTGTCTACAACAAAGTTCCAATGTACTGTGACAACAAAAGTGCCATTGCTATTTGCTGCAACAACGTTCAGCACTCAAGATCAAAGCACATCGATATTCGACATCATTTCATCAGAGAACAAGTGGAAAATGGAATTGTGGAACTTTACTTTGTGAGGACGGAATTTCAGCTGGCAGATATCTTCACTAAAGCACTTCCTAGAGAACGGTTTCAATTCATTCTCCCACGTCTTGGAATGAAGAGTATTACTCCTGAGACACTCAAAAGTCTTCAGGAAGACAATGAGGAGTAATGGATTCACTTCACATATCCTTGTATTTACTCTATTAAATCATAAAAGAAAAATACAAAAATATAAAATCAAGAAAAACCATAAAAATCTGAAAAATAGAAAATACCAAAAATAGTCTGCTTACATGATGGCTTGCTATTACTTCAGATAGCAACCCGGTTTTCAAAAATGAGGAAAATGCGTCACCATTTTGACATCATTAAGACGATTGTTCCTAACAACGGATGAATCTCATCCGGGAATGGATTACTTTACATCCGTGCAAATCCGAAAAGTTGTACGCTTCTGTGCAACCTTTCTAGTAAAAGAAGAGAAGTCTTCTTTCATCCCAAAATCTCTTTCTTCTAAAAATTCTTCAAAAGATATTTTGTGGTTTACAAGGTGGCTATCGGACTTAAATTTTCTCAAATACCTTGTTGCTCAACTTAATGACTACTAAACGTTAAATTGAAAACGGGTCATTAATTGAGGGGGAGCGTATTTGCTCAAAATTTCTGCACCTTTAAAAACTTTGTGCACCAGCAGCAGTGAAATTCAAAAAAAAAAATGTCTCAAAATCAATAAACGGTTAAACTTTCATCACATTTTCTTCAAAGTTTTCTCTAAAAGCATTTAAATCAATTGGGATCACCAAATCTCAAAAGATTTGAAATTTTATGATCGGGGGAGAGAATGTGATTTAAATATGAAATCTGATTTAAATGTGATGTTTATTTTGGACTTTAAAGATTCGCTCTCCTGTATGTGCAAAAAATTTTGAAGTTTTTTTTAATGTTAATCAAAGCACATATTGAGGGGGAGCAAGTGATTAAATGGTGAATAAATGATCTCAAATGAAAGCTCACCCGTATGTGCCAAAGTTTTAATAACTTTCAAATTGAATCAATCAATATGCACATATTGAGGGGGAGCACGTGGCTAAGAGTCTTTCATGTGTTTTTATAATAACCAAGTAGAAACCGTGAATTGATTATGACTCAGATTTGACTCATGAATTGACGAAACACAAACGTTAGAATTCGAAAGGATTTATCCAAGTAGAAAAGTACCGTTTCGAGAAGCTCTTCTTAGATATATACTTTGACGGGTCTAACTTCCTTTTTTATAAGGAATGTTAACAACTTCAAGTTAGTTATTAGGGCTAGTTATCACCTAAAAGCTGATAATGGATCCCTTTAACTAAGCAACGTAAACATGTCCCTAGGGTATATGTCTATTAAGAGTAGATCAATTCAGAAGTGCAACTCACCCCGACATGTGCAAATTTCTATCTTTAACCTATGAGCACATGCTAAGGGGGAGCATTTGAAAAATGATAAAACTCTCAAAGTGTTAACAAAATGTGTTTCTTTATCATAAACACTTTGAGAGAATTTTCAAAGATTTGGTTATATGGCGATTGTGGAAAAATACCAAAAGACCGACCACTTTAATTTAAATGCATGGAGTTATAAGGATGGTAAGGTTAGGTATATGTTCCCATGATCTACCAGAACCGGAGGGATCTTCCCAGGGACAATCCAATAGATAGATTAGAAGTCCTTAGGAATGATTGAAAAAAGGAGAAAAGTGAGAAAGGGAAGAGTGCCGACTGAGACTGAGCTAGGACTGGAACAAACCCAACAAGGTTCTAGTGATGAAGTCTCGGTAAGCACTGAAGGGGTTGAAGAATTAAAAAGAAATGAAATGTGAAAGGGTGAAAAGAAATAGCCCTCCAATTATTCAACCTTAGAGCAGAAACTGGGTTCAATTCATATGCTACTGATTGTTATTAAGGTAACATCGGTATTGAAGAAAAGACGTCATGGACCCAGTGACGCACTGCACTAAACCTTCCAGCCACTCAAGTTCTCTTAAAAGAGCTTGTTTCATTCTCACGGGGAACCGGTGTAATCTATCGACTTGTCTCTTAGAGCTAGTTGATATTGAAGACAGGAGACCCCTCCCTAGTCTCCGAATAGGATAACCAATGTGCACTTATCGAGTCTAGAGCCAAGAGATGCATTAAAAGATCTCATAGGAACACTTGATACTTCTACACTGGTTGTTCAACATTAAGGACACCAGTTGTAATATTTTGAGTCCTACGCAGATCTTAGCAATCTGCCAAGAACACTTATGAGGTAATATACATAAGTATTTCCCAATGATTGAGTGGAAACTCCTGCCAGGGTCAACATCAAACAGCCCTGACAGCAGGTCACTTCGGTAATCTCTTGTGGATTACGCTTAGTGTTTATGGTGGTGTTCCAAAAGGTCTATAGTCGTGGGGTGATCTCCCGCGACTCACCTAATCATTGGTGTACTTCGGTATGTCAGTGAAAGCCCTTTCAGGGGCATCCAATTTGGAACGGCCTTGGTAAGGATTAGAGAAAGTCTTCACACTATGCTGTTGACGATCTCGAAGTCCGAACTTGTAAGTGCCGGTATGTTTATTACTAACCAAGTTTTATGCAGCTCAACATACCATACTTATCATGATCACCACCATCACTCTAGTTCCACATGCTCATACCTACATCTAAAAAGGAGTCGTCAGAACTATTCAACCATGAAAATCTACTCAACAAAGATGTATGGGCATGTTGGAAAGGCGTACTCACGCTAGAGACAAAGAAGCCGACGATTGATGCCGATTGCTGAAAAGATGCCGATTCATCATCTCATGCTTACACTTCAACATCAAATCTACAAATATCTTGATCAAGGAATGGGCTTCAACTATGCTTCCAAAATTCTGATGCAGAAGATCATGACCCAGAAAGGTGTAAGCATGACATCACAAAGACTATCACTACATCACAAAGAGACACATTCACTCAAAGATGACTTGAAGCTAATTATTAGATGAAGAGCAAAGTCAAAGATCATCCTATACATCAAGGAAGTCATCTTGAGTCGTTTATCAATGAATAATCTACAACTACGAGCTACAAAAGCATCTACAAAGATCTCAATGCAAGAATTCAAGAATTAATTTTGGGGTGACCTCCCATAGGGGGAGATTGTTAGGAATACGATTTTTGTATAAGAAAGATTCGGTCACCCCAAATACGATTAAGCATTGTTTAGCTCGTAGTATTTATAATAGTTAGTAAAACGTAGATTAGAATTAGTTAGTATTCGCGGAAGAAGGACAGGTCTTTACCCACTGTATGCCTGATCCGCAGCCCAAGTGGCATAAACTCATGTACATATAAATACCCTCTCCATCCTTGGAGAGGGTAAGCCTTCTCATAAGGCTTCACCTTCTTTCTCTCTATAACTTTCTCTCTCTACATTTCTTTCTTTCTTTCTTAAATGTAAACGAACCAAACCACATGTTCCATCCGTGTTTGTGAGCTTATTTAGTATCCTACAATATACCCTAGGGACACGTTTACGTTGCTTAATTAAGGGGATCTATTATCAGCTTTTAGGTGATAACTAGCCCTAATAACTAACTTGAAGTTGTTAACATTCCTTTAAAAAGGAAGTTAGACCCGTCAAAGTGTACATCTAAGAAGAGCTTCTCGAAACGGTACTTTCTACTTGGACAAATCCTTTCGAATTCTAAAGTTTGTGTTTCGTCAATTCATGAGTCAAATTCTGAGTTATAATCAATTCACGGTTTCTACTTGTTGTTATAAAAACACGCGAAAGACTCTTAGCCACTTGCTCCCCCTCAGTATGTGCACATTGATTGATTTAATTTGAAAGTTTTTAAAACTTTAGCACATACGGGAGAGCATACATTTGAGATCATTTATTCACCATTTATTCACTTGCTCCCCTTCAATATCTGCTTTGATTAAAATACGAAAACTTCAAAAATTTTAGCATGTTTTGAAAACATTTTGGCCATATAGGCATGTTTTGAAAACATTTTGAACTTCTGTTTGAACTTCATTTAAAGACCCGTGTCATTATTGAATGACATTTCTAGGACCGTAAATGTTATCGATGCCAGAAGACATGCCTTAAAAACAAACTATTTTTGGTATTTTCAAATTTTATGATTTTTATGGTTTTTTATATGTTTTATAATTTTTAATGTATAATTAAGCATCATCTATGTACAAAGGATACTAATTAGTTTAAGAAGATGTTGACATGAGTACCGAAATAAGAATATTGTTCAGCTCGTTGTAGAAGTCTGTAATCAACATCTCTTAAACTTTCACCACCAAAGCTTTCGAGGCTCACGACTAATCGTCTGAACTTGTGGTTGCCATGATGTAATCTTAAACGGGATTTTATAACTCTTGTGACTTAAACCGAGAGATCGATTCTCTTCCGGGATTTTACTAAAGTCAACAAAAGAAACCGAATGATGTAATATGCGAGTTAGACTTAGAGTGAGATCTTGGATAAGTCACAATTAGCACAAGTCAGGTTACAATAGATTCGATCGTAATAAGTCATGTCGTAAAGATTAACTCACAACGTCAAATTATAATCAGACTAATCGAAACAACTTAAGTCACAACAATTCACCAAGCGCAAGTAGTTAACAAATCACTATAATCTCACAACTGAGTTAATCACTAGACACCACCAAATCGCTGAATTTTAGCCTCCTCATCGTGAAGCTTTGGTAGCTTCCCCCCAAACCGACAATCACCTACATGAGACCACTTCCCCCAAGTCGTTGAAGTGATGCAAAAAGTCTCATTATATGAAGCTCAAAAACCCGAAGAAAGCGATAACACCAAAGTAACAAGGTGAACCACTGATCATCTCTGCGGTTATCAATCCCGGAATAAATGATTAAGCCCGATCACATGACCTTGTTGTGCATCCCCGATGTACACATTTCTCTGTGATTTTGAGCAATCGTCTGTTCGGAGGAATAATATACCAACATCTTCATTTCACCAAATGCATTCCAGTTATCTTGCAAATCGTCCCATAAAGTACACATGTACCCAGTAGAGGTTGAAACGATGAGACCAAAGTAACCGGTTGAAGCACTGATCATCTCTACGGTTATCAACACCGGAAATAAATGATTAAGCTCGATCATGTGAAACTGTTGTGCGCCCCTGATGTACACATGTGACATTTCTCAAAAATTCATGTCTTATATTTTAAATAATAGTTTATTTAATAACTATTCTATTTCTAATAAATTAACTTCGTAGAAAGTTATCCGTGTACATCCAATTCTTTCGACTACGACTATATATGTCAACTCTACATTTCTTGTAGTCCACTATTTTTTTTCCTTGAAATCCTAATTTAAAAAGTTACTTTCACTTTTATTTTAGGAACTAATTACTTAAAACTATCAAAAACATATAACTACGAAAGCATTCGTAGTAATAATGTGAAAGTTATTGAAAAACTCATCATCTACTAAAATTATATTTTCATAATTTTTACAATAGTATTTCATCACTATGGTACCATTAAAAATTATTTCTAATTAACCCGGTACCCGAAAACGTCAAAACTACTC